>ONZE01025760.1:5370-16550 GCA_900322265.1 Macarthuria australis
AAGATCATATCTTATTCTGGTTCGTTGTTTTATTTGCTGCGTTTCTCTTGAATATTGTGGGTTTTCTCTCGGTTTATTCATATAAAGTGGTATCAAGAGCTAGTTGTATTCATCTTACACGATTTTGGGAAGATTTGGGGTTCTTTGATTTCGTGGTTTTTCTGGGCACATGTGCTGGGCAGTTTTTGGATGAGTTCTTGCGGCGAGTTTGGGAGTTTTCGGCTTGCTTATTGGCCAAGGTAAGTGGTTTACTTGTTAGTCAAGTTTAATTTTTACTTGCATTCTAAGTTTCCTTCATAAAAAAGATATTTCTTGGAGACCAAGGCAAGGGGATTTGGGGTCAGATTTTTTCAGTGAGAATTTTGGGGATACTTGCGCCCCAAGTTTTCTTGGAAAGTTCGATTTTTTTTTATCTTTTCTATGGCCGAACCTAGTACTATGGTGGTGCTAAGGGATTTGTTGAAGAGACTCGATGGGACAGATCTTAAACTTATAGAGGTGAATCGTAAGTATGATCACATGTTACAAGTGGAGGAATCTGTAAAAGAGACTAAGACGCATGTTGACACAGCCTTAGATAAAATTTCAAAAAAAAAATTGAATCTCTTAAGGTCTCTAGCCGCATGGAAACAGGGCAAGGGAGTAATAGGGACCACAATTTCTAATCGTGATAAAGAATCGGATGATGATAATAATTCAAGGCATAGCCGTAGGTCACGATCGAGACATAAGGGTTCGGATGATGAGAATAGTGACACCGAGCAAAGGAATAGACAAGTGCGGGACTTTGATGATGATAAAGGGTTGAGATTAGATCTTCCCGAGTTTGATGGGAACCTTGATCCCGAAGGATTCCTTGAGTGGTTGCGCCGCCCAGAGAAGGTATTTGAGTACAAGGGGTATGGTGATCACAAAAGGTTTAAACTTGTCGTCTTAAAGCTCACTGGTTATGCGTCGCTATTGCTCGATAATATTCATAACCAAAGACGCCTAGGTGGGGAAGAGTGTATCAGTTCGTGGAGGAGGCTTCGAGTACTTTTGAAGCAACGATTTTTTCCGAGCCACTACTTACAAGACTGCTATTTGGAGCTTACTTCTCTTCGGTAGGGTTCGATGGATGTTCATACATACATTAAAGAATTTGAACGGCTTAGTATCATATGTGACACGAAAGAAGCTCTAGAACAACGGATGGCTCGATTTCTTAAGGGGCTTCATTACAACATCGCCGAGAAAGTCGAGTTACAAAGTTACCTTTCTTTCGAGGATCTTTGTAAGTTAGCCGTTAAAATAGAGAACCAATTAAAGCACTGACGAAGTGAACCAAGAGGTGGTATGAATCAAGGTACCGGGTACAAAAGTGAATCAAGAAGTACCGGGTATAAAAGCGAAGCAAGTGGGTACAATTCGAACAAGTCAACTTCGAGTAGGGGGGATTTCGAGAGGAGATCGAGTGGGGACCGTGATAAAGGCTCGAAATTTGAGACCCCAAATTTTGTTGATAAGGGGAAGACCATTGCTCTCAATCAAGTGATAGAAGATTTAACAAAAGCCGATGTTGTTTCACTTGTCATGGTTATGGGCATATTAGTCGAGAGTGTCCTAATCGAGTGGCACTTACGATTCAAGAGAAGAATGTGTTGGAAGAATGGGCCAAAGAGATGGATCGCAAGAGTTTTGAAAGAGCACTTGACGAAGCCGCTAGTGAAGGCAAAGAAGATGAAAGAAATTTGATTTCACTAGAAGGGAAGTATGTGACAGATTGTGAAGCCGAGATGGACTTACTATGGGTAATGCAACGTGTACTCCAAACTCAAGTGAAGTCACTAGAAGACGAGCAAAGGGAGCGGATCTTTAAGAAAAAGTGCAATATTCAAGGCTGGGGTTGTGAGGTTATCATCAATAACGGGAGTTGTACTAACGTTGCCTCGACGATATTGATTGAAAAACTAAAGTTGCCAAGACAACTGCACCCACAACCTTATTCTTTACGATGGCTCAACAAGGGCGAGGATGTTAAGGTAACCAAACAAGCTCTTGTTTCATTTTCAATTAAGAAACTAACTGATGTATTTTAAAGTGCGGAAGCGACTTAATAAATGAAGAACAAAGATATGACAAGATTAAACCTCACAAAGTTGGATTAAGCTAGCCTAGGGGTTTTAGAAACTCAAATTCACAAAGTTGTATGAATTTCCACGAAGAATTAGCCTCACAAAGACAACTAACTCACCGGTTTAATTCCCTCAAGTCTCACAAAGATGGCTTAAGAAACAAAGGAAGCACAAAGCAAGCACGAAGCAATAAAACTCAACCGCAATATTCAACTTAATAATTTCGGTACATCCAATGTTATGGCCGGCTATGGCCTTATATAGAACAAAATATAAACTAGTCCTAATCCTACTAGGAATAGAAAACAACTTGCCAACTCTTATATGAGCAGCTAGACTCTAACTTAAAGTAGAATTACTAATAAGACTTCTAATATGTTTGACAACTTATTCCCTAATAAAAGTAGACTAGGACTCTTATTACTAATTTGACATTAAGTTGGCTAGGACTCCTAAAGTTAGACATGAGCTCATTGAGGACTCCTTGAAGTTGTGCTCGAAATTGATTTGAACTTGGACAGCCTTGCTCACGCTTGAAACTCGCCCAACCATGAAGAAACTTAGCGCCCAAGTAACTCTTCAAAACCAGCCTAATTCGTCCCACTCATACTCCACCAATGATACTTCTTCACACGCCAATTCCTCCTACTAAGTGCGTGACTAATCCGGATGCTCCCCCATCATTATCCCCTTGTTGGAAAGAATTGATCCTCAATTCGATTTTCGCCCGGATCATATATCAACACCACAAAACCCGTCCCAAACTAGCATGACGAACCAACCCACTATAAGTGCTTCACAAAACACTTGGACGAGCATTCCACACTTGGACGTTTTGACACCTAGACGAATAGCAAATGATGTGTTGACCCCAATACTAGATTTCTTCTCGTCATACCCAGCTTGCACAACTCCTTCAACCCTCAACAATAACAAGTCATATCCACGCAACCTTTTACTCGCTTCATAGCTTGCCCACACTGGATCAACATAAGATACTATTGTTTTGTCGTTTGAAACTATACTCCATATTTGTTCATTCCATGCACCGCCTACCACCCTCTCCATCCCTCTTAGCTCTTCATGTGCTTCATCATTGGAACTCCCCTTGTTAGGAAAACACCTAACCAATGGACACTTCTCTAACAACAATAGTGGCGAATTACCTGTCTCCGGATAACAATAGATCACATCATCGTCGGACTCATCCTCTTTCTGTTTTTCTTGAGTTACCACAAGACCCCCATCTTTGCCCTCTTCTTCTACCCGGCAAGTACGAGCTTTTTCAACTGTAAGTGCATTCTTGTTTGGACATTTCTTAGACGTATGACTATAACCATGACAAGTGTAGCACTTTCTCCATTCGGCTTTGTCACGTTCTAGTGACTTATCCTTCTCTTGAAGCTTAGACAAGTTTGAACTAGGCTCTCGAATTACCACACCCGTGCTGCGATCTTTAGTCCGTGAATCTTCATCTCCTTGACCCATCACAAAATCTCTCAGACAAGGCTGTTAGTGTCCCTATTCTGCCCGGTATTCTTATCAAAACGTTCGGAATTAACCCCACATGAGCTCCTCTTTTTGATTTCAACCGAGCTTCGACTTTGAGAGCTAACTTGTTAATCTCATCTAAAGAGTGATAAGTGTAAAGCTCCACTCTCTCGGCTATGCTAGGATTCAAACCGTTGATAAATCGCGCCTCATTTTGTTCCCTAGCTTCTTTAATATCACAAAGGATACTCAATCTTTCAAATTCCCTTAGGTAATCTCGAACCTCCATCAAACCTTGCCTCAAAGAAGTAAGCTTGAGATAGCATTCTTGCATGTAATTGCTTGGCAGTAATGCCTCTTTAAGCTCTCTTTAACTTCTCCCATGTTCGGATCTTATCTTTACCATCTCTTCTCCTTTGCTCTTGTTTATTCTCGAACAACAAAGAAGCATATCGAGTAAGTTTCAAGGAAGCAAGTTTGAACCTCTTCACTTCATCGTACTCTTTATACTCGAAAACCATTTCTACTCTTCTCATCCAATCAAGAAAGTCTTCGGGTTATAAACTACCTTCGAACTCCGGAAGATCAAGTCTTGTATCATCAAGATCACGCCTAGGATAAGCTTCACGTCGATGTTGCACGCGTTCTCTACTTCCACGCCTAGGAACATTTGATCCAAAAGAGAAATCGTCTTCACTTGAGTCAACCCCAATCAACATCATGTGATCACTATCTCGATCCCTCCGATGATGCCCGAAATCACGATCAAACTCGGACCCCTTTGAGAAAGTCGGTTCTCTTTCAACCCTTGGCTCTTTGCCACGCAAGTCTCTTCGATCAAAACCCGAACTCTTAGCAAATTCAGGATCTTTGTTGGAAAAACCCAAAGCACGCTCTTTCTCAAATTCAATGTCTCGCTCATGACCCATGTCTTCATATCGATCTCCATCTTCACGTCGCTCACCATTAGGTTCCAGGGAGTGTCCTTTAGTCCCACTACTTTGCCTAATCTCAAATCGACTAGAAGACTTCCATTCTTCGTATTTCTTGTTAAATTCATCGGTCCTCTTTATGGCCTCATCGTTTCTCTTGATAAAATTACTCATCTTTGATTCCATTGTATCTTTATTAGCTTGTATGGCTTGATCATGATGCACTACCTTGCTAAATTTGTGAGCAACTTCTTCAATCTTGCCATCCAATACTTCTACCCATAGATCGAGTTTTTTAATTAAGATCATCAAGTTTCTTTTCGATCACCTCAAATTTATGATCTGAATCATCCATCCGATTAAAAATAATTTTTAAGGCATTATTATCCATATTCCCGGCCATGATATCCTCAAAAGAATCAAACTTGATCACCACAAACCACGACCAGTAAACAAACTTCAAACTAGAACCAAAAAAACAATAATTTGTAACGAAACGTGGAGCCCAAGGAACCCCAAATCATGCTGCAAATAACCCTTAACACCTAACCTTTCTTGATCACCACGTAACCAAATGGAGGGAAGGAACTTGGAAGCCAAGAAAGATCGAATCTTGGCTAGCAAACAATCCAAAGGCGAACCGAAAATACCCACACAAAAAGCTGGAATTTAAGCAACGAAACTTTACGGCAGAGCAACCCAAATTACGTACCTTAAACCCTACGTAAACCAAGTCAACGAGCACGAACAAGCAGTAGCGAACCACCTACAACGAGCCACAAACCCAGCCGAACTCGAACCCACGTCCCACAAATAGAGTTTGAAGATCAAAGTCCCAAATTTTATGTATTGTAAAGTGAGGAAGCGACTTAATAAACGAAGAACAGGGATATGACAAGATTAAACCTCACAAAGTTTGATTAATCTAGCCTAGGGGTTTTAGAAACTCAAACTCACAAAGTTGTATGAATTTCTATGAAGAATTAGCCTCAGAAAGACAACTAACCCACCGGTTTAATTCCTCCAAGTCTCACAAAGATGGCTTAAGAAAACAAAGGAAGCACAAAGCAAGCACGAAGCAATAATACTCAATCGCAATATTCAACTTAATAATTTTCGACCATCCAATGTTATGGCCGGCTATGGCCTTATATAGAGCAAAATATAAACTAGTCCTAATCCTACTAGGAATAGAAAACAACTTGCCAACTCTTATATGAGCAGCTAGACTCTAACATAAAGAAGAACTACTAGTAAGACTTCTAATATGTTTGACAACTTATTCCCCAATAAAAGTAAACTAGGACTCTTATTACTAATTTGATATGAAGTTGGCTAGGACTACTAAAGCTAGACATGAGCTCGTCTAGCAGTCCTTGAAGTTCTGCTCGAAATTGACTTGAACTTGGACAGCCTTGCTCACTCATGAAACTCGCCCAACCATGAAGAAACTTAGCGCACAAGTAACTTTTCAAAACCAGCCTAATTCGTCCCACTCATACTCCCCCAGTGCATACTTCTTCACACGCCAATTCCTCCTACTAAGTGAGTGACTAATCTGGATGCTCCCGCATCACTAACCGATAGCGTGTTATGTGATGTTTTGCCTATGGATGCTTGTCACTTGCTTTTGGGTAGCCCATGGCAATTTGATCATCACGCTCAATATAATGGAAGAGAAAACACATATGAGGTGCCATGAATAATATGAAGAGGAATTTGAAACCGGCACCAATTGGGATCGAAAAAAATAAAGAAAAGAAGAGTATGTTTGTTAACAAGAAACAATTTGAACGAGAGTTAGAAGAAGCTCAATCGGCATACATGTTGGTGGCAAGGGAAGTGTGGAATGAACAGAGTTCAATGGCTCCTATTGATCCGAATTTGAAGCCATTACTTACCAAATTTGAAGATGTATTTTCGAATGAGTTACCGCCGGGATTGCCTCCAATTCGAGGCATAGAACATATATTGATTTAGTTCCGGGTTCAACTTTACAAAACAATCTTGCTTATTGATGCAATCCGGAAGAGGCAAAAGAACTTCAACGCCAAATTGACGAGCTTATGGAGCGAGGGTACGTAAGGGAAAGCATGTCTCCTTGTGTCGTTCCTACATTGTTAGTACCTAAGAAAGATAGTACATGGCGAATGTGTATAGATATCAGGGCAGTAAACAATATCACCATCAAGTACAAGTTTCCTATTCCGAGACTTGATAACATGTTAGATGAGCTCTATGGGTCCCAAGTGTTTTAAAGATTAAGTTAAGAAGTGGTTATCATCAAATCAGGATGAGAGAAGGGGACGGATGGAAGACGGCGTTCAAAACAAAGCAAGATCTTTACGAGTGGTTAGTTATGCCATTTGGATTGACTAATACGCCGAGCACATTCATGAGACTCATGAACGAGGTATTACTGACCATTCCTAGGGAAGTTCATTGTGGTTTATTTGGACGATATACTCGTCTATGCGAAGAACAAAGAAGAGTATTTGGAACACTTGAAACTATTGTTCAAGACTTTGCTCAGACAAAAGTTATATGGGAAGTTGGAGAAGTGTTCTTTCATGATGGAAAGCATTGTTTTCCTTGGGTACATAACATCGAAAGATGGAATTAGCATGGATCAAACCAAGGTTGAGTCAATTAGATCATGGCCGATGCTGACTACTGTGACCGAAGTACGAAGCTTTCATGGTTTGGCTTCTTTCTATCGTTGGTTCGCGAAGAACTTCGGTGAGATAGTAGCACCTCTTACTGAGTGCACTAAGAAGGGCGCGTTCAACTGGAATGAGAAAGCGCAAAAGGCTTTCGACGCCATAAAGGAGAATTCGTGTAATACACCGGTTCTAGTCTTACCTGATTTTAGTGAATTATTCGAAGTCGAGACTGATGCAAGTGGAATAGCCATTGGAGCAGTGTTAGTCCAACGTGGCCAACCAGAGGCCTATTTTAGTGAGAAGCTTAGTGGTGCTAGATTGAATTATTGTACTTATGACAAGGAGTTTTATGCAATTGTGAGGGCTCTTGATCATTAGGCACACTATCTAAGACCTAAGCCTTTCGTACTACATTCAGACCATGAATCGTTGAAGTATGTTAATGGTCAATTGAAGCTTAATCCAAGACATGCGAAGTGGGTGGAATTCCTATAAAGTTTCACTTTTTCTTCGAAGTACAAAGAGGGAAAATCGAATGTAGTAGCCGATGCACTTTCAAGAAGCTACTCCATGTTAGCAGTACTTAATATTCGAGTTTTGGGCTTTGAATAAATAAAGGAGTACTATGCAAATGATGTTGATTTCAGTTCGATTTTTGCCGAGTGCCACTCTAACGCGGGGAAGGCACACAGGAACTACGCTATACAACATGGTTTCTTATTCAAGGGGAATCAACTTTGTGTTCCTAAGTGTTCCACAAGGGAGTTTCTTATTTGAGGAACACATGATGGAGGTCTAGCTGGTCATTTCGGCATTCAACAGTACACTAGAGATGTTGCATGAGCACTTTTATTGGACGAAAATGGCGGGAGATGTACAAGCTATACTAGAGAGGTGTGGTGTTTGTCAAAGGGCTAAGAGTTCTTTTCACAAAGGCTTGTACACACCCTTACCCGTTCTTGAGGTCCTTGGGAGGATATCAGCATGGACTTCATTATTGAGTTGCCGAGAACTCAAAGGGGCAAGGATGCAATCATGGTGGTGGTGGATCGTTTTTCCAAGATGGCGTACTTTGTGCCATGTCATAAGACCGATGATGTACCGCATATAGCCGACTTATTTTACAAAGAGATTGTGAGGTTATATGGGATTCCAAAGACAATAGTGTCGGATCGGGACACCAAATTATTAAGCTACTTTTGGAAGACCCTGTGGAAGCTAGTGGGTACTAAGTTGCTATTTAGTACTTCACACCATCCTCAAACGGATGGACAAACCGAAGTAACCAATCGCACTTTGGGTACGTTATTGCGCGGGTTAGTGAGCAAGACTCAAAAGGATTGGGACGACAAGTTAGCTCACGCCGAGTTCGCCTACAACCGTTCACCGACTTATGCGACGGGTTGCTCACCTTTTGAGACTGTTTATGGGGTGAATCCATTTTTGCCTATTGACTTAGTTCCATGGCCTAAGGGTGAAGATTTTTATAAGGATGCTAAGGCTAAGGTCGTAGCTATGAAGGCTTTACACGATAAAGTATGGGTGAAGATTGAGCATGCAAATAACTTGTATAAGGCGAGAGCTAATAAGCAACGAAAACAGCCCACGTTTCAGCACGAAGATCTTGTCTGGGTACACCTTCATAAGGAGTGATTTCCTAGTAAGAGGAAGAACAAGTTGATGCCGAAAGCTGAGGGTCCTTACAAGGTGATCGATCGAGTTGGGGATAGCGCCTACAAGCTTGACCTTGAGGGGGATTCTAACATTCAACGTTGGGGATTTGCGACCTTACGTGGATGATGTTACAATGGCGGATTTGAGGTCAAATCCTTTCGAATAAGGGGAGCATGATGCGGGAGCATTCCCCGGGGAAGGTGATCAAGTGACAATACTAGCCGAGTCCGGGAGCGAGTGTGATAGTGTGTTGTCTTATGGACTTAGTATGGTGGAATTGTTCATACGAGACGCACACTCGACAAGTGAGGTTTGAGGCGAATACACGTTTGTTTACACGGGAATAACGTGTTACTTGGCGCCTAAGTCTCCGTGATTATCCATTATGTTAGTATTTCTTTTTTTTCTTTTTTTTTTTACTTAAGGGGCAAGCAAAATTTTTACCTCCTTTGAATAGGTGTTTAAGTGGCCGGTTGGTATATTAGGCGTGCCAAAAGTTTTATTTTGCCTTGTCCTAGTTGTTTTAGGCGTGTTTTTAGTCTTGTTTTTAGAAGTTAATTGGCCGCTTGTTTAGGCCTCCTTTTTAGAAGTTTTGAGTTGTTTCCAGTTTGTGTTTTAGTAGGATATTGTGCTTTATTCTATTCCTAATCTACGTAGTAGTATGGAAGGAATTTAATCCTATAAATATCACAATGATGTAACCGATTTTCGGCATGCATGAATAATAATCTAAGTTTTTAGTTTTTCAACTACTATTAATTGATCGAATTCTCAACGTGACGTTTTATCGATTCTTGGTTTCTTTAAGTCCTGTTTGGGCGAGTGAGACCTTAGTTCTTAGGAGACAATCACTTGGTGATTCCAACCCTGTTTGAGTTGGTAATCTTCAGGGTGGTTTAACCGAAGATCATATCTTATTCTGGTTCGTGGTTTTATTTGCTGCGTTTCTCTTGATTATCGTAGGTTTTCTCTCGGTATTCATATCATTTTGTAAGCCTATATAAGGCACGGTCTTTACTTTTAATCCTCATTCAGTTTTTATCAATTAATCAAACACAAGTGTTTATCTCTTGAATTGTGGATTCGATTCAATCTAATCTAGTTTATTGCCTTAGTAAAATCGTCCATTACTTTGGTGGAGAACTAGTACCGTGGATTCGGTTCTAGGACAATCAAGAGGGAATTGTCTTCCTATTGTGGAAATGGAGCTTCCTAACTATCCTTGTTACTTTGCATTATTTTTCGGATAAAACAAACTCGACGAAACAAGCTAGCCTAAACCTAAACACAACCCCAAACACAATCCTTTGAAAAACGAGTAACCCATATTGATTCCGACATCAATAGGTATCAGAAAAAAAGGGTGGTCGTGCTTGTCTCGAATCAATCATGAGTACTTCAACTGAGAATGATGCTTGCATTATCCTAATGATGCAAGTAATACGTGCTGAGCTAAAAGCATTGCGAGGTGTGCGAATAGAGAGGGAGACTCTAAGGGCTGAGAACCAACGTGATGTGGGAGCATCCGGGTTATTCGCTCTTCTAATTGGATTGGGTTTGAATAATCAAGTTGGGTTGTGTTGGGCTCGTTTTGAACGACTATGGGCTGGAAAATGACGAAGTGGGCTACGTTAGTAATTCATGAATTCATGTCATTTGGGGCTACGTTATGCTGGATGTCCGTGTTCTTTTATTGAGTCCTAGTTGAGATTAAATGAGTCTTGTCCTTATTCAAATAGGAGTCTTCTTATTATTTACTTGTCTTTTACGTCTTACAGATAGAGTAAGAGTTTTATTTGTTGATTTTGTTTACAAGTCATACTAAGATTAGGAGTCTTTTGCTAGTTGATCTAGGTGTCGAGTCTTAGTAGATTTAGGAAGTCTTTATTTTCGTATATTTAAGGCCATATGCGGCTAATTGTAATGTGTACCTGATTAATGAAAAGAGTCTTTTGCGTGTTGCAAATTTGAGTGTTCCTTTGGTTATTTGATCAACTTTGTGAGTTCAAAAAATTGTTTCCAAATTATTCAAGCCAACTTTGTGAGACTTGAGTGATTTAAATCGGTGTTTAGGGCCAACTTCGTGGACCTTAGATTTCGGGAATTGCCANNGATTGGTAGTTCAAAACTCTAGGCTCGAATTAAATCAACTTCGTGAGATTTAATTCAAGTCATATCCCTGTAATTCTATTATTTGGTTCGTTCTTTTGGTTCGTTGTGGTGTGAGTGAATTATTCCGCTGCGTTACTCATATCAAATTGGTATCAAAGCGCCATTGAAATTTTCTTAAACTTCAAATCAATCCA
>ONZE01025988.1:3439-15722 GCA_900322265.1 Macarthuria australis
ATAAGAATTGCGTTAACCCTAATTGTCCAACTCTAACAATGCATCAAAACTGTGACTTCAATAGCAGAAAGCATGGAATGCCCAGAAAGAGTGTCCCCCACCCAAAAGCAACAAAAGGATGTTGCCGCCAGTCATAAGTGTGGAATTGAGAATCTTTCACTAGAATGATGTCTTTTTAAATGTGATAGCAGTCGATCAGTCAAGAGGAGACAGAATTTGTACCGTTTTGGAAACCAAGTTGAAGCTCTAGAAAGAATATTGACTGATGAACACGGGAAAACTCTCATGGTGAATTATAAAATATGGGGTATTTATGATTTCAAGATGTTGAAAATGGGGACTCCTGACTGATGAAATATGGGATACATATGATTATCAAGATAGCCCAAAGAATGTAGCAAATGTCCCAAAGACTCTCACGGTAGATTTAGAATGAGTTGAATTGCTTGATGAGCCAGAAGATGAGGAAGGAGGGGGGCTCTTAAGGTTATATATCCTTAAATTAGATGTCTCACCACCAAACGATAGCAGCATATGGAATGCGAGTCTGCCAAATCCGCAAATGTCAAAAAATGTTTACCACATTTCTCAATAGAGATGAGGACAATGTGGGATCTGAACTCTGAAGCATGTGGATGCAGCCAAAATAAATAAATAAATAAATCTTCATGAGAGCTTCTCAACCTCTATTTTACTTGGGAAAAAGAAAAAATTGCAATAGGCAATAGGGTAAATAAAAAATAATTACAGTATCTGTGGGCTTAGAAAAAGGTTTTCCAGTAAGCTATGGTGCTTTTATATTGGGTTTTATGAAGGATTTCTTGTCCTTTTATTGAGGATTTTACGGTGGGTAAATAAAAAATAGCAGTGTTGCCACCACTTGCTGGGTAAGTTCATTGTGGGCATTAACCCCTTAGGAACATGAGAAACTAGGAATGATTTTCATAGCAAGAGAGATCATAAGAGAGGAAACAAGCACACTATATACGGTTAATAAATAAATAAAATTATTCTCACCACAGTAGTAAGTTGTCAGAACCCGCGCATCTGAAGCGTAAGCATGAATCTCGGAAGCCATCTTTCTTATTGAATTAAAATGTTCCACATTCAGTGGCTGCCAGAACATAATGCATGCATGTCAGATTACAAAGATTCAGTATGATGTACTAATTTTATTTTGAAAAAAGGAGAAATTTATCACAAGGAAAAGGCAAAATACCGGAGTGGAGAACAAGGTGTCATCAAAATTGGGAATTAAAAGCTATTACAAACTCCCCATTTCTGCATAATTTCAGGTAGAGAAACCCCCCAAACACGCTCCCTGCGTGCACCCAAAGAACTACACTAGATCCCAAAGACAAACCACAAAAAGAGACTTCCCAGTGGAAATCCTAGCATTCCTCTCTAACCAAATACACCAAATCATCGCTAATAATGCATTCCATCAGAATGTTTCTCCTCTCTATCCACACCAAAACCAACATACTTCTCGAGTAAGGAAAATATGTCCATACAATTTTGTTTGTCCAGTATTTTATTATATGTTCCCGAAATGTTTGTCCACTTTGAATATTGAAACTTCTAAGTAGAATTACGTTAACTATAATGAAAATAACAGAAATTGGTGAGCAATCGATTGGTAAGCACATCACTGCATATAGACTGAAATACTTAAGAAACACATTAAAATAATTTTTATAATGGCACAACATAGAATAGCTGGAAACCAAATGTACAGATATAACAAATAGTAAATGAACCATATGCCATAGCAACTTGGCAATTGGCTTATTGTCAATATGCGTACTACAAACTGAGAAAAACAATGTTATGAAGATATACCAAAGTATATTACAGAAAACACTCCACAGCTTGTCCTAATCACAGCTACTCAAAACCAGGGAGAGAGAGAGAGAGCTTTATCACTACTTCAGTCCATCCTAACAGAGTATAAGAAAACCAAAGGCTGACTATACCTCATCCCACAGATAGAAGTAGGCTTTCTTCCAATGGCCCTTTGTCTTCAAGATATCAATCTCTTTCTGCAAAAAATTCTCCCCAGCATCAACGCTGGCACATAAAGGAAAATTAAGATTATAAACCCAACTTGAACAAATAATGAACAGACTAAGATCGGAAGCAACTAGGCAAATACCTTGACACGACTGGACTATAAGGAAGAGCATATGCCGCCAGTCTTGGATCTGAGAAGTATTCGTCTGACTTCGGATGATCAGCTATAATAGCAGATAAAAGCAAGTTTACACAGGATCAATTGAGCATGTCCTGAGTATAAGACCTTAGCTTAAACTTGTACTTAATGGCTTAACCTTGCTGGTGATAGCCAGAGATAGGAAGGAAGAAAGCACCTTTGACTAAAATCTGAACTCTAGGATCACGTTTTACAAACAGGAAAAAAGAATTTTTTACCAATGCAAGAAGCATGCACCCAAGTAAAATAGTCGATATTATAAAGCAACATGAACGGTTGTAAGCATAAGAACAACAAAAGGCGCAATAAAGACAGCAGTTCAGTGAAAAGCTTTAACCTTAGGAGGCACCTTGGCCTTCCAAACAAAGTTGCATAGAGGAGAAGAGTTAGGTTGAGAATGAGGCAAGAGCATTAATGTTGTTTGAAGAAGGATTTACAATTGAATTCCCAAGAATTATCATTACTACACCCCCTTCTATCACAATCAATAGAAAAGGATAAAGATTCAAGTCAATGAGGCGACGAACCAAGACGAAGAGTTTGTCCACTTCCCTCCCATCAACATGTCTCATGAAATGAAAACTCCAAGAGGTATTCACTCCGTCAAAAGAATAAAAATTGCTAGACGTGGAACTTTTGAAATGAGGAAGAGGCAATTAAGGGAAGCCTGGCAGAAATGTGAGTTGCCTATCTCCGTGTCCCACCCAAAACAGGATCCTATGCCCCACACCAATCTCAAAATCCACCAATAAAAGGAAAGATGAGATACCCATAAATAATTCTATTACATTACACTAAACACCCATCTGTTGAAGGCCATATGACAGTNNACCAGGGGAGTCCATATATCCTTAAGCCATGCTTTCCCACCAAAGTGATTTCACCAGAAGGGGCCAGACTAAAAGGCTGCCTTGGTTTTTAGCTAATGATTTACATTACGTTTGGTAACTCACTGCTAATAAAGAAAACTAGGTAAAATTATGGAGGGGAAAAAGATAAAAAGACAACTGTGGGTTTTTATGAATATGCTATGGTTGGTTGTTAGGAGCTAAAACTACAGGAAAGCAAAAACTATGGTACCCTATTGAAATATCCATTTATTTTTACCCTTTTTAGTTTTCCATAGTTTAACATCTACAATAGGTGAAGAACTATACATAACAATGATGATATTGTGCAACCCACATAATAGAGCATCGATAATTAACAATCTTCACCATATTTACACGAGTTTACTCCTCCACATTTTTATTTAAGTTTAATCCACACATAATGTTAAGCAACAAAAGTACTCCCAAACAAAAGGAAAAGAAAAAAAAGAACCAATACAATTGAACCCCTAAGGGGACGACAAAAAAGCACCGTAACCACCTGGACCAGAAATAATTTACGGCCTTGTTTATCTTGAAAAAGCCTACATCGGTTAAGCCTTTAACCAAAAGCAACATAAAATAGCAAGAAGTGTATTCCAATAAAGCAACTGATATGCATAAGGAGAATGTACAGAATGGGGAGAATATAGATCTCAATGCGAAAGACTTTTGTGACCTCAAATTGTAAACGTTGGGAAAAGGTACAACACCAGATTTTTTTAAAAAAAAAAGAAAAAAGAAAGAAAAAAAAAAGAGAGAAAGTTTGTACTTGTACAGGAGCTTGGGTCTATCAAGTACCTGGCCATGGACATGTATATGTCAACACCCGCATGCTATCACCCCATCTACAGAAGTACGGGCTAATTTTATATTGAAGAAGCCACTTAAAATGCTGATCCAATGCCTCAAACCACTCATTACTACCATGCTCCACACCAAATCGATCCTCAATTACTGTATCAGATATCTAGAAATAAAGTTAAAGAAATTTATACATAACTGCAAACTTAAGGCCAAAATATATAATGAAATACTAGGTGGTCGTAAGTCAAAAACATGACCAAAATTGAAAAAGTGCATCATGAGAGGAGCACTACAAGAAGCTTAGGCCAGAGCATTTTTTTGATCTAGACCTTAGTTCAGAGTTAGTACTTCATAAGTCAAAAACATCATACCATGCTATCATTCAGTAAGGCCAGATATAACTGAAATAGAAATAACATCTCCAAAACTAATGATACCCATAAAGTTCTGAGAAACGGAATTATCACAGATTCACATGCATCATTATTGACTGCAACCTTAGACCAGACCAGCATAGCAAGCCTGGATATTAAAACTAATGAAAGTAGTCAATGTAATTGGGAAGGAGAGAAAATCCTTGTTGAGGAACTAAATGAAAAAAGTGTAGCATCAGAATCAGATATTCATGGAAGTATGTTATAGTAAGGTTTAAAGTTGTTTTCCTATATTAAAGACATACAAACAATCCAAGATAAGACTCATGTTGATATATCTCACAGTCTACTAGCTAGCCCTAGGACACAGATCAAACTTCGAAACATAGGATATATGCAAGGAACGTGTACTCATGGGTAACCTCAAATATCCACAAAGCCAAGTAATTTAGAGCCAATAACTCCAGCAAAGCTAAAATTCATTAGAAATGGGAAGCTTACGAATAAATAGCTAAATAAGGATTAGAGGGACATTCTACAAAGTAGACAACCCACAATTTCAAAGATGGATTTGGATAACATTGAAAATGTTCCGTAATCATTAAGTAAGGAAACAATGAATTTTCCAGAAAAATATATACTTAACCAGAAAATAGTCGACACATACAGTTCCTAAGACATGCTCTCGAAATAATACTATTTAACTGACTGAAGCTAAACACACAACCATTACATTTAGCTGCATACAACCAAAGAAGCCATCAACTTGCTGACAAAGATCAATATCAAGAAAGAGGAGGAAGGTGATCATCCCACTTATGAAAAACATCTAGTAAAATTATTCTACCAGCTACAATGGCAGTGAATATCACATGGTTAGTTTGGATAGGTAGATTTGAAATTTAAATCCGGATTTGGGCCAAATTTGTTGTCTGGATATGGTTTTGGATTTAATCACATCGAATTGAATGATTCATCAACTACCATTTTATTCCTCGCCGGCAATATCCGTGGCCAGTTCTTACATCCATTTTCCGAGCTTTCCAAAATCCCAAATCCAAGTGTTATCCAAACATAATTTGGATTTCAAATGCAAAATTGTAAATTTAGGATTTCAAAAAACAAAACTAAAATCAAACCCTTCAACCTGAGCGGATTTGCAATGCATCTTTCAAACTAAATGTCAACATAATGCATCTTTCAAGTAAAGCACGTAGAGAAAGAGGATACACCAATTACAGCAGGAAGTGAAGGTGTAACCGGGAGTGTAAAATCCCAAACTGTCAAGCTTATCTTTATACAAACTGAACGATTTGAAATAGCATCTTCGTCCATCATATCCACTGCCCCATTATCTGACAAGAACTCAGAAAATGATGGCGATAGAATAACACGTCGTAGATTTGACGTGGCAGATTTCATCCTGTCAACCTAGATACCAAATATTCACATGAATATTCCATGAGAAAGCTAATATTTACAATTAAGCACCAAAAAGGAAAGAGATTGTACAGAATATATAACAAAATCCCACCACTTCATCCATTGACGTTTGACCAGCTGGCTCCATGATATCAAGACAGTCCCTCAATTCCCTGAATAGTTGATGCTTCTCAGCCTTGCTCACGCATTGCGCTGTATATCTGTAAAATCAGAATAAATCATTTTAGCAAGATGAAAACACGCTTAAATCACAAGAAGTCTATAAATTCATGATGACTAGATATAAATGATAATAAGCCATACTACATTTTGCCCAATAATACTAATAATTAACTGAATTAGGGAGGATAGACTATCACGGTGCATCAGCCTTGACCGCAGTGATGAACAACTCTCCCTCATATACTCCTGGCGGTTGCTCACTTGGTACATCAATGGAAACCCATAATGCAGTAGTTTCTCTGCAATGATAACAAATTGTACTCAATGTTCAAAAGCAATCCAGAAGTCCCTATAAAATCTTGCTCATAATATGTAGATGTTAAAAAAAATACAATGAGTGTAGACAACAGAAGAAATACCCAGGTAATAGGTTTATCCGAAAGCTAGGGATGTCAAGAGGCACAAGAGCATCTGGAACCCCTAAGATGGACACCACACGACGTATCTTTATGGATTGACCTATAACCAACCTGAAAAGATTGAACAGACAAGTCATTATGCAACTTGAGAAGGGGGCTGTTAGGAACTTAATCTAAATTAAGCTAGAAATTTACTACACAACTAAAAATAGAGAAAAACAGTAGAGTAACTAAGAAAATAAGCTAATAAACTAACTTATCATTCATCCATATCCAATACAAGGTGGAGGGACAATATTGTTAGAATGGCTAGCCCATTTTACCCTAAACCGAGACTAATAGGAAGGTGCCAAGTGCCCCCTTCTAGAATAACTACTAACAAACTCATATGGGCCTCATATGGTTGCACATGAGAGATTACAATTATTTATCACATAATATTTTTTATTTTTTTTGATAGGTATATTTATCACATAATATATTCCTAATATTATCCCTAATATAGTCTACTAACACCCCCCTAATATTCGATATCAAGGGCATCCGAAACAATCGCATAAAAGATGCAGAATACTCAAATCTGGTCTTTAGCCCTCGAAAGCTTTCTCTGCTTCCTTTTATTTCAAGAGAGTAAATGAAAATTGAAGCAATAGCAAAAGAAGAAGAAAAATCCCGACACTAACCTGTCTCCTGAAGCAGAACATAAGTCATTATACTGCACTTGTACTGTTCCCGCAATACCAGAACCACCCCATGAAACTTTTGGACGCAAAGCAACTTGAATGCTTTCTCTCTCATTTCTAGCGGCCAGGAGATTTACCTACAAGATGGAAAAATATTGGTCACTAGCATGGACATGAGAATTTGTGAAACCCTCCCACTCCACTCCTTCATTCACGTGTGAAAGGTGAATGGAGCCATAAAATTTGCCTGAAGCCGGTGCACAAAGTTAATGAGAAGACACATGTCACTTTAACACACAAACCGCAAGTACAGATACTTTGTGAGAAGGTTGAATACTTATGCCCAACAGCAAGTCCTAACAATCAGGGGGAGATGCAACATCTACTACTTCCTACCAGTCAAACAATATTAAAGCTAGAATGCCTTTGGACAAATTTTCATAAGGATAATTTCCTTTTTGTTTTAACAGTATCCAAAAACTAAAATCATGTCAGATATTCAGGCATCTTCTTAAACGTTTCCCCTCAAGGTAAAGTATAAGGACTGTCCTATTACATTATACTTTTTAAGTGCACAAGACTGCAATCACTAATTTTAACCTATTTATACCTTCTAATCCCTGAAGTAACAAATGAACATTGCATCCCGAAATTGAAAGAACATATTCGCGGAATGAACTGTGAACTGCCTGTTCAGAAAGAACTTTAATCACAATCTGTTTCCAGTCCAAATAAACACTGGACATACTAGTTCATTGACGATTTAGCTTATTTCGTCATTCCTAGGCTCCATACACATGCCACTGAAACGATTTCACTTGGCTAGAAGGACAAGCAACTCGAATCTTGAATGTACCATTTTCTCATGTCAGCAGAGTATCCCGTTCCAATCTTGTGCATTACAAAATCCATAACCCTGTCTGAGCATAACACATATTAGCATTTAGCTCGAGAGCCCGAAGGGGGAATTTTTAAGAACTCTAACTAACAATCTAGTATTGACCACTTCAACACCTTGTACCCCCTCATTCCAGAGGCGGAATTAAGACGGTCCATAGTGGATGCAATTGCAACCCCTCTTTTAGAAAACCTCTTTATTTTTTCTTTATGCAGCATGCCATAAAAAAAATTCAATTATTTTACTTAATAACAAGGAGTAGATAAGTCATAAGTGGAACAGTCATAAAGGATAAAATATCAAAGCACCTTATTGTAGTCGTCTTACGACGGTGGATAACAAAAACAGAACTAGGAGAGCTAATAATTGCTTTAAGCTGGCACCACCATTATTGTAGTTGGGTGGGAGGCAGCAACATTTTAATAATAGAAATCATTACCTTATTAGAACCTATAGATTTCAATGACTACACACACAAGCGCATATCAATTCTAAAATATCCAAACAGGATTTCTTTCACAACATTCAAAATTTTCTCAAGTGCATATCCGTTCTTAAATATTTCATATCTCAAATTTCTTCACTAAAACTGCACGATTGAGTTTTCAATGACTACACACGCAAGTTGCGTCTAGTCAAGAAATTGGAGGACAATTTCACATTAACACGCAAACATATTGTGCATTCTCACAGCCATAAAATTGCACAAATCCAGGATCAGATATTATTTATGACACCAAGTACACGTTTTTCACCCTTTTGTGATAAGTTATGAGATGGCTTCCATCCATTTAGTGCGACTTTGCCTCATACATCTCGCCAGAAAATGAAAGGCAAGCAATCCATGCACAGGCTGGTAAATACACACGGCAAATAACATTGTATAAGGCAAGGAAAACAAGCTGAAACATACGTACTGGCTCCAAATGCCTAGGCATTTCCTGTGACCCGACATTTGTTGTACTCGGCATGCACCAAACGCTCACTAATTCAGAAGATGGAAGTTCAGTAGGATCAATGGCACCCTTCATCGTAGTTGAATCATGGACACCACCACCACTCCATCCATAGGACGTCCCTCCTCCTGCTACACCTTCAACAGGTGGGACCATCACATCCTGAGGATTCCCTGCTAAACCATAAATGCATGCACCCCAATCAACCATAAATTTATACTTTATATATAACATCTACTAGCATTGTCCATTTTCGAATGGAGGCAAACGATTTACTGGCTTTGGATTATAAATGGACTGAATCAAAATGGCTTATTAAACTATCTGCACTTCTTATTTATTGTGCAGTTGCAGATGCACTTCAAATCAAGGGTCTATGGAAATAGTCTCTTTGTTTACACAGGGGTAAGGCTGCGTATAATTGACCCCCCGGACCTTGCCCTCGAGACGGGATTGCACCAGGTTGTTGTTGTTGTTGTATTTAAAGTCTACTAGCCCATTTAACAAAACTAATGCTACTTTTCAGCCTTGTATTACTACAACCAAGATAAAATTCCCACTTAATTATCTTTCGCTGCTTATTTGTTGAAATAGCATGTCCTAATGTTTTTCCAATCAATAGTCTAACGTTAACCACCTTATGCTGCCATTGGCAGGGGCCTCATGGAAGACTCTAGATAACGGCATAACAATCTGATAAAAATATATGATTAAACAAATATATTTCATGCGTCAACAAAACAAACAAGCACTGGATAGATATGAAGCAAGGAAGTTGCTCTTAACATCAATCAAAAAGCTCTAAATGACCAATTTAAAAATTAAAACATGCAAAAACAAGATGCAACAAGTTGAGGACCCACTATATCCATCAACAAAGCTGGTCTACCCAAATTTAGTAATAACGGCATTCTCGCATCATACAAGTGAAGCGAAAATCAGTATCTCCTCGAACATTGCAAGAAAACTAAGTTCATACAGGTAACCTAATAACATTTGGCACAGAAAGATAGACAGGATAAAAGAATTTTTTAAAAGAAGAAATAATTGGAGAGCGGAAATGAAGCTCCATGAACCCTAGAGTATTCAAATTCATTAGAAATACAACGGAATTCAATCTGCAATTCATAATTAGGATCGTCACCTTGATCAATTTGTAAATAGAAACAGAATTACAGATCCCAAACAAACCTGAGTTGTCCATTTCGTAGTTTAGGTGAGAGAATCGACACTGTCCAGGTTACAGACAAATACAAAATTAGGGTTTCAATAACGAATAGATGATATCCGTCCGCTGAAATTGTGCTCCAAAACGGAGAAAGAGAGAGAGGAAGTGAGAACGATTCACTGGCTGGTGGTGTAGGACTTCGCTAGCCCAACTCCCTGACGTGAATTGGACCGTATACGGTATACTGTTATTTTTTCCATTTCTCTTGTTTCTTTTTCTCTTTATGAGAGAAAGAGGGCACGTTACTTATCATCAACTATCAACTATCAACTATCAAGGCGCTTGCGGTGCAATGGTACAAGGCGCTTCTCCCCACAGCCGTGCCCCGGGTTCGAATCCGGTGGAGTGTATTATTTCCCAACAAATGGGAAATAATGTGCAAGGGTTGCCCTGTCCCCCTCCCCTGATCCCTGCTCCGGTAAAAAAATATCAACTATCAACTATATTATATCTCTCATGAGAGAGTAATTAATTTTACAATATAAAAGGGGTGCATTCTCCTTTAAAATGTACACAAAAACTTCTTTGTGCTTTGCTCTTATTAGCTAATTTGTTGCAAGCATCATCTCTATATGATTTATAATCTCTTGTGTTCTAATATCATTGATAAATTTTTCAAATTAACTATATCACAACGCGTTTCCTAATAATAAGGCATGCGAATTTACTAATTTGTAACAGCAAATTATTTGAAAAAGTTAAGCATACTATCAAAAAACTCTTAAAGCCATTGCTATTACTACTTGTAAACGGCTAGTATTTTATTGTGTATAAAAGCCCATTGTTATAATACTAGTTAAAGTGAACCGTTGCAAAACCTTAGCAATAATGCCTTTAACCTTCACAATAAAGTTTATAATTAATTGTAGATCAATACCCATTGAAAGCTCTTGACGTAACAAAGCACTCTTGTAAAGTTGATTTTTGTAACAAATTTTCTTACATTCTAGAAATTGATTTCACAAAGTATTCAATAATAAATTAGAGTAATAATAATATTTTCCTTAAATTTTAAATTAGAAAAAACATATTTCTAACAGCTACTATCTCACGGTCTAGTGCCGAGGCCGAATATCGGGGTGTTGCCAATGCTGTTGCCGAGGCCACTTGGCTTCGCAACCTTATTCTAGAGCTCCATTGTCCACTCAAGTCGGCCACAGTGGTGTTTTGTGATAATGTTAGTGCCGTCTATTTGTCTACGAATCCGGTCAAACATCAGCGCACGAAGCACGTTGAACTTGATATTCATTTTGTTCGTGACAAAGTTGCTATCGGTGAGGTCAAGGTCCTTCATGTTCCCTCCGCTTATCAGTACGCGGACATCTTCACCAAAGGGCTCCCGACACCTTTATTTCTCGACTTCCGGCACAGTCTGAGCGTCCGGCTTCCTCCCGCTCCGACTGCGGGGGTGTGTTAAGATATGCCCTTTGGACTTAGTCCTTGTTGTTGAGATACACCTAGGATACTATTGTTAGTTGTGAATATGCTGTTGTATTGTATGCACATACCAACTCTTATAACCTTATAAACACACTTGGTGAATGAATACAACTGAAGCATTATCTCAATCTTCTACACTAAATATATTTAGCATTTCACTGGAACTGTATCCATTGATTACAGATTCACTGCTAAATAGCATACCATAACATACCATTACAGAACTGCATGTATTCCATTAAATTTACAATTCTAAGCATAACAATCTAGCGGTTCTAAAATATATAAAAAATGATAATTTATGCCAATTTTGTTTGTTGTTAAATTTTTAAATGATCTTTTTCTCTTCATGCTTTCAGGATAGAGTGATGCCATTCGATAATTCAGGTACATTCTTTCTTTCTAGATTTCTACTTTTATTCACTTCAATCATCGCACTAGAATTTTCGCCTTAATACTTAATAATTGCAATTTCAACACTTCCACTTATTGTTAGATAATCTGACTACTCTATTATTTCCCCCTATTATAAGCTTCATTGATTTATAGTGGATTTAAAATCAGGTTTCATCATTTTATGTACTTTCTTTGATTTCTTTAAATTTGTTCATTTCTTTCACTAATTTGCTTCACTGTTTACAATAGGTGTTGTATGACTTATTTTCTTTTGTATAAACTCCGTGCTTGAAACTTAAGTCATCTTTTGATAGTATTTGATTAATCTTATAATTTCTACTTTCATTTGACTAATTTTCATTAGTTACTCAGGTATTTACAAAGTAATCTTATTAT
>ONZE01026042.1:336-12243 GCA_900322265.1 Macarthuria australis
AATTAGATTTATAGTTTAGACACTAGACCCTAAGAATATAATTGATTTTGTATAAACGATTGATAACAAATGTTTCTTAGCACATGCTTGGTTAGTTTGTTATGGTTGTAAGTCTTCGTTGCTGTAAGTGACATGCACCTCATTGAACACATGGTAAACAGTTTGCTGCTTTATCTGTCAGATCATATATGTTTTTAGTTTAATTAATGAATGCTACCATTTGTTCTTGAAGTTTGCTTGAAAGGATGCATATTTTCTCTGGCTTCTGCTGAATAAAAGCTACTGCTAACCTGAGAAGCAAAATTTACTAAACTTTGCTTGAAAGGATGCATGTTTCCTCTGGAGAAGCTGAATAAAAGTTGTTTATTATTCTGAAAAGCAAAAGTTGCTAAAAAGTATTATGTCATGCTTGTAGTTACGTCAGCGGGACCACAGAAGCCAGCTGGACGCTCCTATGAGGCTGCTTTATATGATCGATCTGATTCTAAATCTGTTAAGGTTGGCCTTCCTTCTTGGTGAGACAAATAATTTCAGCAATTTATGATATTTGAATCTTTATCCTGTCCTATGATTATTGTGGTTTCCTGACAATGTGTATCATTTTCCCTTGGGTGGAAATTCATCTAGGCATGCTATTATGACAAGTCTCCTGTGGTTTGTATGACTTCCCCTTTTACCGACTTAGGATATCACTTTTGTAACGTGAAAATATCATCTGCTGAGCAAGTGATACTAAGTTGACATGTGTAAGATATGTAGTTCTTCTGTTCCTGCCCTTAAATCATCAAAAGCTCTTGTCGTGATCTTCTGGTTATTTTTTTTGGCTACTCTTGTTATGATGTAAATACCCAATACCTGTGGTCCCTGTATTTTGGAGCCTCATGTCAGTAATTTCTCGATGAGATATGCATGTGAAGCATAGTGACATGAATTTCTTGGTTTTTTTTTTTTTTTGTTCTTTTTTGCTTGAAGAGAGGAGTTTCTAATAGGGTCATTTTCATGTATTGTCAGCCTTTCAGAAGCAGTATGGCTTGACAAGGAAAAAATAAAAAAAACTCTTTTTTTTGTGCTACGTAGGAAAACAATTGCATCAGTTATTATGACGTGTTCAAATGCATCCGTTAGCATTATACGTGAAGTTGATAGACTTAAGTGTAAGTCATTTCTTTGAGGAGTTCAGTAACAAGATGTGAAGGACCTAGCTATGCTTTATAATTTTTCCAAGGGTACTCCGCTCTCATCCGTTAGCGTTATACATATATTAACTAAGACATGCTAGCCTCTCCTTGAAGGTTGTAAATTATCACTGTAGCAATGGATAGTTCAGAATTGTTTTCCATGATATGTTTTGCCTTTGAGGTTTTTGTTACATATATTATGGGGCCCGTACTAAAAAATGTGGTCCCATGGCAGTGGAAAGGAAACACAATAAACGAGTTTGTTTAGCCTGTGACAATAATGTTTATGATGAATTTTGTCTCTTAAACTTAAACTCATGAACATTGAAAACAAATCGGGATGGAAATATGTGTTGTCTGGTGAGCTTGGTTTACTGAATTGTTGATATACTAAATTGATCCTCATATATGCTTGTTTGTTTACCCAAGGAGGTTATTCCTTTTAGTCACCAGCAAACAGTTACTAACTCATGTTGTCGTTATTTGTGCCGTCAAATTTTATTTTATTAGCTCTCTCTAAAGCTTGTGATGCGTGCTTTATTTAGCAGGGTCCTGGGAGAGCTTTACATGAGTACCAATTTCTTCCAGAGCAGCCAACTGTTAGAAGCGACTCTTATGAAAGAGTTGCTCAATCTCACTACTATGGCTCACCATCTGATGGCCCAGGAGGCAACAAGACTCCACCATTATCTAGTGGGCGCTCGTACATGCATGGTTACGAAGAAGTGCCCATAGCATATGGTATGCCAAGTCAGATGTCAAGTCTGAGCTTAATGTCTCAGCAGGGAAAGACAGGGGGCGGCCTCCTGCCTTCTACTTCAGGAGACTATGATAGCCTTCCACGGAAATCTCCCTATGCGGGTATAGGTATGGAATCACCTTTTAATGCGCACCCTATCACGGGACTGGATAACGCTCTTATTCCATCCGAGATGCGTGTCACACAAGAGGATGATGTTGCGAGAGTAGAGAGGAAGCGCAAGGTATCTCCATTAATCATAAATCTTCCTTGTATTTTTCTTCTTTTGGAAGCTTGGCTACAGTTCTTGTAAGGATTCTGTATGCTAGCTAAGCAGCTATCCACCGAGTGGATGTGGCTCGGCTAGTTGGTTTTTCTGTGTTCTGCTTTTAGAAGTCCTCATATATTTGTACATTTTGCAATTTTAGAGTGAAGAATCAAGAATAGCCAAGGAAAATGAAGCCCATGAGAAAAGAATGCGGAAAGAATTAGAGAAGCAAGATATTCTTAGGCGGAAGGTATTCTTCTTGGCATCTTGATTTCTTATGTTACTTCATCTATCAATATTCTCCTTTTTTTTTTTTCTCTCTTTTATGTTGCATTTACCATCAATTAACACAATATCTTCTGTATTTCAAGAGAGAAGAACAAATGAGGAAAGAAATGGAGAGGCAAGACCGTGAGCGAAGGAAGGAAGAGGAGAGGCTGTTGCGCGAAAAGCAGCGAGAAGAGGAACGATATCAGAGGGAGCAAAGGCGTGAAATGGAACGAAGAGAAAAGTTTTTGTTGAAGGAGTCTATAAGAGTAAGTTTTAGATGCTTAGTCATCATATTTGCTATGTTTGGGCTATACCTAATTATTTCACCATAACGCAGGCGGAAAAAATGAAGCAAAAGGAAGATCTCCGGAGAGAGAGAGAAGCAGCTAGGCAGAAAGCTGCAAGTGATAGAGCCGTTGCCCGCAGACTTGCTAAAGAGTCAATGGAGCTTATTGAAGATGAGAGATTAGAGCTAATGGAAATAGCTGCTTCACGAAAGAGCTTGCCATCCATCTTGTCTCTTGATAGTGAAACTTTGCATAATCTTGATTCCTTTAGAGGTAGTTATTGTGTAGCCTAATTGATCGTTGATTTACCATGAAGTTGCTAACAAATTTAGGTTATATACATACATATATATATCACGTTAAGGAAATTTGTTCCATTGGAAAATTTTCCAATTAAGAAATATTTCCTGTTTTCCTTCATATAGTAGAGTATTTTTATCAACAAAGAGAAGAATATTTCTTTCTTCGTACTCATCGAAAAGAATAGAATAATTTTATCAGCAAAATGCTTTTATGTCTGCCTTTTGCTACAAATTGACAGAGATTTGCGAAAAATAGCTTTCCCAGAAAATGTTTCTCGTTAACATAACTGAGCCTAAGTGGTAGTTAAATGTCAGCTGATATTTATAATTTAATAGCTATTATAATGATGGTTGCATTCCCCTCGCATTCAGCTTTCTATAATGTGTTCACATAAATTGTTCTTCAATTATTAAGAGACAAAAATGTTTATGCTTTAGATATGCTGCGGGTGTTCCCACCGAAGTCTGTCCAGCTGAAGAAGCCTTTTGCAGTACAACCATGGATGGGTTCTGAGGAAAATGTGGGAAATCTTTTGATGGTGAGATTGAGTCATCTTTATGTAGTCAGCATAGAAGTCTATTACATATATGCTTGTTCGGATTCTATATAAATTAATAGTCTCCTAGTGATCTGTTATAAATTTTACGAGTCCTGGCCTGAGATTATAAGTTTTCTTGTAGGAGCTGGGGTTGAAGGTGCATCCTTTTTTCCCCACGGTTAAACGTTGACGTGTTAAATTTCCACATTGTTGACGTGCTGCCACTACTTCTTAACATCATTACCTAGTGCCTCTCACAAGGGTCCTGCCGACAGTGGGATTTTTTTGGGGGGGGTGCGTGGGTGGGGGGATGTTGAGTTATATGCATTATTAACCCTGCAGTTGCAAAGAGGTTGCTCCCATATGTCATTGGTTGGAAATACATTAGACTGGCTGCTAAGTACATGTCAAATAAGATGCGAATGTAATTTAATGTTGTTGCCATACTCTTTCTCGTTGTTTTAAGAACTGGACTGAACCAGCTGGTGGGTTAGCAAACTCATGAAGTGGTTTGACTGCAAATTCAGGCAAAAAGGGTGGCTTTTGGGGCGAGGGTGGGATAGGAACCCTTTTTATACTCCTGGAAGACTGGTGTGCCTTCGAACAAATCTTTTGCTTGTACATCGTTGCTTCTTCAAAAAAAATTATTAATCATTGCCTGCTAAATTTTCCGGATATGCACACTCATGAATATTCCTCACCATTCTGTAGCCATGTATTTCATGTTGTGAAATGTGATTCTTAATTTCAGGTCTGGAGATTTCTGATTACATTTGCTGATGTTCTTGGATTGTGGCCATTCACTCTTGACGAGTTTGTGCAAGCTTTTCATGATTATGTAAGCTCATAATCTTGAATTGCCGAATTCTCTCTAGATCTCGTTGACTGGCCTTCAAATGGTAATTTGACTGTCTTTTATCTTCCCTGATCTTTTAGGATCCTCGATTACTGGGAGAGATACATGTAGCTCTTCTGAGAACCATCATAAAGGATATTGAAGATGTCGCTAGAACACCTTCCTCTGGTCTGGGAGTAAATCAAAATAGTGCGGCTAATCCTGGCGGTGGACATCCTCAGATAGTTGAAGGGGTAATCTATCATACTGCTTCTGTGCATTTTCGTAAAAGTTATTTAGTTTGGTAAGATAAGACTTTTTTACTTTCCTTCTGTGTCAGGCATATGCTTGGGGCTTTGATATACGCAGCTGGCAACGCAACTTAAGCCCATTGACATGGCCGGAAATTTTGCGGCAGTTTGCTCTATCCGCTGGTTTTGGTCCAAAACTGAAGAAAAGAAATATCGAGCAAGCGTATTCTCGTGATGATAATGAGGTATGGCCACATTGCAGAGGTTTGTGTAACATTGCTAGCTAGATCCTTACTCTTTCCTTGCCCCCTCTGAGAAATGAGAATGACATATAGGGATGTCAATCCCAACCATCATCTATGGATACCAGTTTCATCGAACAGAGAAAATGAGTTAAAACCGATTAAATGAGTGAATAAATGGGTGATGGGTGGTTTGAGTGAAAATGTATTGGGTGGTGAGTGTAGATAAATTTCACCCGTCACCCGCTTATCACCCGTTTTATATTTATATGCACATCTCTTATATTAACATTTTGTTTTATCAATTTCTATTTTCAAGTGTTTCATACAACAAAAAATGTTGTATTGGTGGTGTTATAATTTGTATATTGTATTGATGACATTTGTACAAGAATCCAAAGCTTCTATAAATAAATTTATCCGCGAAGCACCCGTCCACTCCCTTCACCTGCAGGTGGTGGATGAGTTGGATATGGGTGATAAATTTCGTGGGTGAAGTGGAAGTGGGTGGTGGATGGTGAAAATGGTCGTGGATGATGGACCCGTTTCACACAATCCATTTATATCCCTAATGACATATGCCTTTCACAACCCCTTCCCAAACTACTAAACTCCAAGTAAAGAGCTGTCTGCCTGAATACATATTTTTGGGAGTAGAGTAGTAGTGGTTTGCTGATTGAAAACACTAAAAAAAGGTACAGAGGTCACTGGTCAGTGCCTGATACAATTAGTTATCAACTTCTTGTATTGAAGATTCGATAAGTTCTCAACATGTGAATGTCGCCTATATGTACTTTTGGTTTGTCTTCGACTTTCAAACAACACTATGTGTTCGATTGACTATGAAACGGAGAAGATAATTTCCAATTGATGTTCTATGAAGAGATTTTTATGAGCTCTCATCATTACAGGGCAAATATGAATATACCATGCACAGTTGCTGTTTAAAACAGTCATGGTGTTGGATTTGGTCATTAGCTGAGTTTTTTTTCTACTGTTTAAATCATGAAGCACTTGTGTGTTTATGTTATGGGCTCTTGTCTTCTGGTTTCATGAGCATTTCTGACGAATTTTCAGATGAAGTATACCTTTCCTAATGAAATTACTTGTATTTATCTTGTTGGGCTTATATCCTCTGTGGATCTCATTGATTCTTATCTGATGATTGCAGGGTACCGATGGTATTGATATAATATCTAATTTGCGTACTGGAGCCGCAGTTGAAAATGCTGTTGCTAAGATGCGTGAGAGGGGTTACTCTAATCCACGCAGATCTAGGCATAGATTGACCCCTGGCACAGTCAAATTTGCGGCATTTCATGTTCTGTCTCTCGAGGGAAGCAGAGGGCTCAATATATTGGAAGTTGCCGAAAGGATTCAGGTAAAACATTTATATTTAGTGGTCTTGTAATTCCGTGGGTCAATTGTAACCTTTTTTTTCCCCTTTAATGCATTAGAAATCCGGACTCCGTGATCTAACTACAAGCAAGACACCTGAAGCGTCAATTGCGGCAGCGTTGTCTAGGGATACAAAACTTTTTGAAAGAACGGCTCCTTCAACATACTGTGTACGTTCCCCCTACAGGAAGGATCCTGTTGATACAGACGCTATTTTGTCTGCTGCCCGAGAAAAAGTTCGGGTATTTAAAAGTGGGTTTGCTGATGGGGTAGAGGCAGATGTAGAAGAAGGGGTGGAGGCTGATGATGTTGAGAAAGACGAAGACTCCGAAAGTGATATAGCTGAAGATCCCGAGGTTGATGATTTGGGTACTGAGCTGACTCCGAAAAAAGACATAGATCTTGCTTATGATGTGAATAGGTGTGACCCACAAGCTCTCCCAGATGATGGTATTGGCAATTTGTGTGTTGATATTGTAGACAACAAACCGAATGGGCTTAAGAATGTGGATGAGGGTTTATCTTTGGTTCACTTGGGAAGTTTCAAGGAATTGAATGATAATGAATGTTCTGTTGAGGAACATATGGATGTTGTTGGAATCTGCCGCGAGGGAACTAATACCGATCATGAAGACACCGATATTGATGAAAGCTGTCCTGGTGAACCTTGGGTTCACGGACTTATGGAAGGGGAATACTCTAATCTTAGTGTTGAAGAGCGCCTTAATGCTATTGTTTCCCTAATTGGTGTGGCTACCGAAGGAAATTCCATTCGAGTTGTTCTCGAGGTTAGCGTCTTTTCCCCCTCATGTATTTGTTTCTTGAACTTCTCATCTTTTCTGTACATGATTAAATTTTCTGTATTCTGTATTCTGAGATGGAAAACATTGCCAGGAACGTTTGGAAGCAGCAACTGCTCTGAAGAAGCAAATGTGGGCTGAAGCACAACTTGACAAACGCCGCTTGAAAGAGGAATATCTTACGAAAATGCCCTCCTATTCAACGTTTATTCCAAACAAGACCGAATCAAATATGATACCCTGTGCACCTGATAGGAGTCCGATGCTTGCTTTGGATGATAATAATGAGCAAAGAGTCTTTCATGAACCTCACAACAATAATAACATACATGCTGATGTGTCACCTGAGAAGTGTTTAACAAATCCTGATTTTGCTACCAATTCGGATAATCTTGCTCTACAACAGTCTGTATATGCAGCTGAGAGGGCTCGTGCCCAGTTGAAGTCTTGCATTGGTCATAAAGCTGAAGAAATGTATGTTTATAGGTCATTGCCTCTTGGTCAAGATCGCCGACGTAATAGATACTGGCAGTGTATAGCGTCTGCTTCGTGTAATGATTCTGGCGCTGGAAGAATTTTCGTGGAATTGCATGATGGTGGATGGAGGCTCATAGATTCTGAAGAGGTCTCATTCTCTCTATGCCCTTCTTTTCTCACCCTCCTTGTTTCTGTTGGTTCACAAACAACTCGTTTGGTACATGGTAATGATTTAGCCCAGTGATAATTGAAATTTACACTCAAACTGGGAGCTTTTTTTATAGAGAATCATGTCAAACATAAATAGGAAGTGGTAATGAAATGCATTGGATTTCTACATTTTTATTATCATTTGGGATATGGTAAGGAGTGTCTATAGAAATAAAGAAAGAAGACACTTATTTGCATTGCCTGCCTTCATTACTTATTGTATTACCCCTCATTACTTATGTCATTACCATACGATGCACTTTGTTATACAATTACAATATATTTTTAATTACCATTATTACCTTAAAATGAGTTATTCATTCGTACACAACTTTGGAATGCTGTTTTATTTGATTGAAGAGACTAGGTAGGGAATGACATAGGATAGGCATGTAATGGTTCCTGCATCTGATGGGCTCCCTGTCTCTTAAATTTACTCGCAGGCTTTTGATGCTCTTTTAGCTTCCTTGGATGTACGTGGGATCCGGGAATCCCATTTACATGCATTGCTGCAAAAGGTTGAGCCTCTATTCAAGGAATCTGTTAGGAAGAAGCGGTTAGAGACTACTGGCATGGGAGGACAAAACGAGATTTCTATAAAGAAAGAAGGTTCTGAAATACCTTCTGACCCTGTAAGTAGTGGTGGAACAGATAGTCCTAACAGTACTGTTTGCGCCTCAAATTCAGAGATGCCGGAACCCTCGACATCTTTCCAGATTGAGAGTGGGAAAAACAACCTTGAAGTGAAAAATGCCTTCACAAGATACCGGAATTTTGAAGAGTGGATGTGGAGAGAATGTTTATCCTCTTCAACGTTATATGCCTCAAAGTATGGGAAAAAACGGAGCTCACAATTGGTATACATATGTGACTCTTGCCGTGGTCTTTACTTTTCCGAAGACAACCACTGTCCTACGTGCCATAAAACCTGCACTGCGTCTAACAAGAGCTTTGATTTCTCTGAGCACATTGCTCAGTGTGAAAAGATTAAGGTCAACCTTGAGACTAATCTTCATCGTGTAGATTATGCTCCTCCAAGGATCAGATTACTGAAGGCCCTGTTAGCTCTAGTGGAGGTGAGGACACATAATAATACCTTAACTTTTATGGCATCCTGCTGTACTTAACTTTTATGGCATCCTGCTGTATTTCATGATTGAAGTGGTTAATCATTCTATTTTTCTCTCTCTTCTCAACAGGTTTGCATTCCTTCTGAAGCTCTTAAACCTGTTTGGTCAGATAGTTATCGAAAATCGTGGGGGATGAAGCTACATACGTCATCATCAGCTGAAGACCTTCTTCAGGTTTTAGTTCGTTTATCATGTCATTTTATGCAACTCCTAAGCTTCTGGATTTTAGCATCTTCCTCACATAGTGTTACCCTTGGCTTTTTATGTGAGACTATTCATCTTGATTCCTGACCACAAGAACAATGACCAATTGCCGGTTGAATCACGCTTTAAGTAGGACCTAGGAAGGTTTGATCTATGCAATCTTACCAATGTACAGAGGCCAATAGAGAGTTTATTTCCAATAGACACCTGGGCAAGTACAACAAAATATGTTTGAAAGAGTTTTGGAAAGATCGCGGATATTAAAAACAAATTTTAAGAAGATAATGGAAAACGAAAGAGAAATGATGGAATAGTTTAAGGGCTACACGAACCAAGTTAGCGTAACAGTGCAAAAGGTTGATGTTGGTATCCTATTCGTATTCTGGTTGAAGTGCTTTCTGTATGTCATTCTCAATTTAATTTTCTCACATCTCTTTACTTCCAAATGCTTCCAGATCTCTGCCCATGACCAAACCATCTTTTTGTTTGGTTTTTCTGTTGCTTTTCTAATTTTCCTCTAATGTAACTTGTGTCTGCCATCAGGTCTTGACATTGCTAGAGGGAGCAATAAAGAGGGATTTCCTGTCTTCAAATTTCCAGACAACCAGTGAATTATTGACATCTGGCAATGCTGTTGGATATGTTGTGAACGATGTGTTCAATTTCAGTACTGTTACGGTTCTTCCTTGGATACCTCAAACAACATCGGCCGTGGCTTTGCGGCTCATGGAACTTGATTCAGCAGTTTCATACCTGCCAGATCAGAAGATGGAATCTGCAAAAGACACAGAGGCTAGGCAATTCATTGTAAGTATTGCATTTTCTATTTTATTCTTAATGTATTGTGCTGGTTGCCACGGTATTACCTCTTATATTGAGTATTGGGGATGACTCTGCATTTTATAACAATTGATATCTGCTGTAGTAGTTATGTTACTGCCTGCCTTTTGTCATGTTATGTTCGGAAGCAGTTTCTTTTAACCCTAATCTGGCCAGATTACAAGGAACGATCTTTATGTTATTTGGAGCATTGCTGGTCAGGTTTCAAAATTGCGAATATTGCGATTGATGATTGATAGCGTTCAGTAATTCAACATTAAGCATAGGATAAGTTCAATGCAATATAACTTATTGGTCTTAGAAAGGTGTAGAAAATTGAGAGGGGTTCTGGCATAACATCTTTCAAGTGTTTGGATTTTTGGAAGTTATTGTATATTTGTAGTTCGTTATCTTTATATTTATTGTAGGCTGTTTAGTAGTAAAGCCGACTTGACCTGTTCGACAATTTATTTTCTCAACTGGAGCATTGTGTCTTTATTGGAAAATTCTTAATCTACCAATTTCTTCACGACCCATAATTCACCCTATGATGTGTCAATTTGTGGATGTCCCAAGATCATGCACTTATCTTGACCATGGATGGGAAAGGGAGATGAGATCATGCCACAATTTCGTGATTTCGCCAAGTTCTCCACTGTACTCTGAAGTCTCTCTCTCTCCCCCTCTCCCTCCCTCTCTCTTCATGGTGATTGGGCAGCAATGCATGTCTTGCAAATTACGAGTTATTATAGAATGTGGAGTTCAACTGTCTTCTCACTTTTCTTTCCATCATTTGACAACAGAAGCTCCCTTCCAAGTATACCGTTGTGAGGAATATCCAGGACGATGAGCTTGCTGGTCCACACGGTGAGCATCAAGAGGAAGATGCATGGCTCGACCCAGGAATCGAACACGTCGGCTTTGGATCTATGCGTGGGGGCCGCGGACGGGGCCGTGGCCGAACCCGTGGTGGGAGATCCCAGAGGAGAGTGGCTGGTTCCAGAGCGGAACCGACCCGAAGAAGTCTAGCCTCTAGCGAGCGACCAGGCCAAGTAGTCGGAGGATGGAAAGGCCGTAGTAATCGGGGTGGCAGAGGAGGGCGTAGGCGAGGTCGTCGCTCTGTTAGAAGCAGGCAAAAACCCGTAAAGAAGGCGGCAGCTGTTCCCGAGCCAGTTATCTTCGAGAAGTCTCCTCCGGGGTTTTCCGATAGAGATGAATGGAATGGTGAAGAAAGTAGGCAGATGCAAGTGGGGGTCGATGCCAACGATGATGACAGCAGCAGTTCAGAGAGATCTGAATATGATGATGATGATAACGGCCAAGCATCCGGGGATGAATATGATGGGATGGCCATTGATGACTATGCTGCTGTTTATAATGGTAATCCGACCCGTTTGATGGATGGAAATGATTATAATGTCGATGACGGTGATGAAGATGGAGATGAAGACGACGACGATGATGATGATGATCGTGACGAAGTTGGAGAAGATATGGAAGAAGATGATGTTGATGGTGCAGAATATGAACATGGAGGAGATTTGGATGTTGGAGGATATTTAAATGCCAACTCTGATGAGCAGAATGGAGATGAAGATGATGGAGATCAGGGCGAAACTTCTGAATCCGCATCATCAACTGACTACAGTAGTGATTAGGTTGGAAACAAATTTTGGCGAATGTATTTTGAAAGAGGTATTGCTTAGTTTCTTATTCTTCTTCTTTTTTCTTTTTCTTTTTTCTTTTTCTTTTTCTTTATCCTTTTTCTTTTGGTTCCTCTGTAAATGTGAAACCAGCTTAGTTGCAAGTGGCCTCATCATCTGATAGTAATTGTGGACAGATTGAATGTAGCAACAAGGGGGTGGGGTTGTCCCAATTGTATCAATAACATAATTACATTATGCAAATATCAGCGCTATCCCGTTGAAACCAGATTTGTATTGTGGGTATTGTTTTTG
>ONZE01026199.1:0-13748 GCA_900322265.1 Macarthuria australis
TGCAGTTCAATAGGCAGCCCAGCAAGGGTGTAGAATATCTAATATCTAATAAGCTGGTGGAAAATACACCAGCTTCTGTTGCTGAGTTTTTGAAGAATACCTCCAACTTGGACAAGGTAAGTTAGATGGCACATTCTTTTTTACCTTTTCTCTCTATTTTAGAATAGGGTTTTATTTTGTATTCGCTTTTGCAGGCTATGATTGGTGATTTCTTAGGCCAACATGAAGAGTTTCCTCTGTCTGTCATGCATGCTTATGTTGAATCCATGAATTTTTCGGGAATGACTTTTGCTGCCGCGATACGTGAATTTCTTAGTGGGTTTAGACTTCCAGGGGAAGCTCAAAAGATTGATCGTATCATGGAGAAGTTTGCTGAGCGGTGGGTACTTGGGCTTGTATTTATTTATTTTTAGAAATAAAAATCAGAAGTTCACATCGAATTTGTTATGAATAGTAGCTTTATAGACTGTTATTCCATGGCTGTTCTGATGGTTTCTTTGGCTTAATAATGGAATTTCATTCAATACCTAGTATGTAACCCTTACACTCCTAATGAATGTTATACTTGTAGTAGCCTGTGAGCTAGGACCGGAGGAAGAAAAAGGGAAATTTATGCTCTGTATTGCTTTAGAACCCATGCCGCTTAGTGACATTGGTTATTGACTCGCCCATTTTCAGAAGGGCAAAGGGGTATTAATAATCATCTTGAATACATGAAATTTGGGACAGAGTGGGTATCTTCTTTTTGTTTGTTTTCTGGGGGACGATTAGCATTGTTTTGTAAACCCATGGAACAGAAATGACGTTTACTTGCTACATCTGATAGCTATATGCTTTTGTTCATTGTGTCAAATATTTTTGCTTGTTGGTCTAATTTGATAGCTAAATCCTTTAATCGTCTTTCTGTAATTCTGGTTGTTTGTTCAGTCTCTGAAGCTCTGTCTCTTGCAGTTATTGTGCAGATAACCCAGGTCTATTTAAGAATGCAGACACAGCTTATGTTCTTGCCTATGCGGTCATTATGCTGAATACTGATGCCCATAATCCGATGGTGTCATCTAAAATGTCCAAGGCTGATTTTGTACGTATGAATTCTACGACTGATGTGGAAGAGACCCCACCCTTAGAACTCTTAGAAGAGATCTATGATTCTATTGTGAAAGAAGAGATAAAAATGAAGAATGATCTCATGAGTATTGGAAAAAGTAGCAGACAAGCTGAAGAAAGAGGCCGCCTTGTCAACATCCTTAATTTGGCACTTCCCAGAAGGAAGTCATCACTGGAGACAAAGTCTGAGAGTGATGCTATAGTTAAGCAAACACAGGCTATTTTCCGAAATCGAGGAGCAACAAAAAGGGGGGTATTTTATACCTCACAGAAAGTTGAACTGATAAGGCCCATGGTTGAAGCAGTTGGATGGCCTTTGCTTGCTACATTTTCTGTTATTATGGAAGAAGGAGATAACAAGTCTAGAGTCCTACTTTGTATGGAGGGATTTAAAGCAGGAATTCACATTACACATGTGTTAGGAATGGATACAATGCGTTATGCCTTCTTAACATCCTTAGTGAGGTAACTTTTTACATTGAATTTTCATAATTTGGTTACTCACTTCTCTCTCGCTCTATGTGTGTTCCTAAATTTAGCAAGCACAGAAACACAAACTCCCATACTCACTGGTTTTGCTTTTCTATTCCAACTTTAAGCTTTCACTTTCTTCTTAATGGCTTGAAATCACTGTTTGAGTATATGTTGAAATAATGAATCTTGCCCTTGCTAACATAAGCAAATTGATTGCTAAAGGTGGATAACCTTGATGCCTGTTCTTTTGGCGAGAAATCTTTTACCATTAAGCAAACATTTAGCTTCATATTGTTCTAAAAATTTATATAGAGAGAATTTAGCCTCTTATAGTTGATAGGTGAATTCAGCCTTTCAAGACCTCTTCTGTTTTTACCCATCTGATTCTTATGCCATTACTTAAAGAAGTTAAGTTCCCATATTGATGTGGGGTGGAATTTGGCTGGTGCTTTCAGTAATCAATACTAATAATTGACAACTATGATTTTGATATTCTTTTTTCCACAGATTCACGTTCTTGCACGCCCCTAAGGAAATGCGCAGTAAAAATGTTGAAGCATTACGGACTTTACTAGTGCTGTGTGACTCGGATACTGATTCTCTCGTAGACACATGGAATGCTGTTCTCGAATGCATTTCCCGGTTGGAGTTTATCACCTCGAATCCTTCTATTGCTGCAACTGTCATGCAAGCATCAAATCAAATCTCCAGGGATGGACTTCTTCAATCTTTGAGAGAGTTGGCAGGAAAACCTATAGAAGAAGTATTTTTGAACAGTGTTAGGTTACCTAGTGATGCAGTAGTTGAGTTTTTCACTGCTCTTTGTGGGGTGTCAGCAGAAGAACTTAAACAAACACCAGCTCGTGTTTTTAGCCTGCAAAAACTTGTTGAAATTAGTTATTACAACATGGCTCGCATACGTATGGTATTTCCTCAACACAAGAAATACTTTTAGTTTTTCTTTCCTTTTTCTCTTCAATGGTAAGGAGCGTCTGGGCTGCCCTAATGTATGGCGCAGTCTAGGGAAGGAAGCTAATTAAAGGGGAAAGTGGGGATATGCTTTGAACCCAGGACCTTGATGTCATGGGGGAGTAGCCAACCACTAGGCTCTTGATGCTCAAGTGATACTTTTAGTTTACCCATAGTGATGTCCTTTGAAAGGGATTTTGGAGTATGTTCACAAAGTTTTGAGCTTGTTCCCTTCGTCTCAATTTAATTGTCCAACGTTTCAAAATGTTGAGCTGGTGTATTTTACCCTTCTTAAATGCTTATATTTACTCAACTCTTTTTAAAAGATATAATGGGAATCTTGGTATAGATAGAAACTAGAAAGTAATGGTTAAATATAATGATAAAAACTTACTCTTTTGAAAATATATAGATAGAAAATTCATTTATTGTTATAATTAAATCTGAAGTAAAAAATAAATAGGGTAATCTTGGTATATCAGGAGAAAACTAGTTTGGATGTGAAAAGTGACAATTAAATTGAGACATTAAAAAAGTAAGTTTGGACAATTAAATTAAGACGGAGGGAGTATCATAAAGAGGATACTGAGAAATTTCTGGATGTATGATATCGCTTTCCTATTATTCCTTTCAGGTATGGGCGAGAATATGGACTGTCTTGGCAAATCATTTTATTTCTGCTGGAAGTCACCACGATGAGAAGGTGGCTATGTATGCGATTGATTCTTTGAGGCAGCTCGGTATGAAGTATTTGGAGCGTGCAGAGCTCACCAATTTTACATTCCAGAACGATATTTTGAAACCATTTGTTGTTCTCATGCGGAATAGTCGAAGTGAATCAACGAGGAGGCTCATTGTTGATTGCATTGTTCAGGTTGCGGAGTTAACTTGCGAATTTTTCTTTCCTTCTTTCTTTCACTGGTTTCTTAGTATCAGCATTAATTTTGACCATTACCCATCTGTATCTCTACTATACTATGTTTTCCAGGGAGGGATGTNNTTGTATCCCAAGTTTATAGAATAAAATTCATGTGGCCCAACAGAGGAAACATTTCTAGCTTCTTCCCTGATGTTTTCATTTGACAGATGATAAAATCCAAGGTGGGAAGCATAAAGTCAGGCTGGAGAAGTGTATTCATGATTTTCACTGCTGCTGCAGATGATGAATCAGAAGCTATTGTTGAAGTTGCATTTGAGAATGTAGAGCAAGGTGAGGCGAATTACTTTTGTTTCTTGTCTTCAACTTGACTTCTATTTTGATGAAAATGATTGCCATCTAACACTTATATGACTTCAGTAATCTTGGAACATTTTGATCAAGTGGTTGGGGACTGCTTTATGGACTGTGTGAACTGTCTTATTGGATTTGCCAACAACAAAAGTTCTCATCGTATAAGTCTGAAGGCTATTGCGTTATTGCGTATCTGTGAAGATCGACTTGCAGAGGTTTGTGTTTTCCAAGTTGTACATTTTCCTCCTCCACTCTCCAAATTTAAATCATTGAACCAGTTTGACTATGTGTATATGGAAAATGTCGTTGATCCAATTTCTTTTTACCAGTAAAATAATGATGTCCTCTTCTTAACTTGGTCACATTGTACTCTTGAACTTTTGGAATAGCAATGGATATCTCCCCTTCCAGTGAAAATGAAGGATTATTTGTTTCTCAAATTTCAGGGTCTTGTACCTGGTGGTGCTTTAAGACCTATCGATATAAGTTCAGATGCAAGTTTCGATGTGACTGAGCATTACTGGTTCCCTATGTTGGCTGGTTTATCAGATCTGACCTCGGATCCAAGAGCTGAAGTCAGAAATTGTGCTCTAGAAGTTCTGTTCGATTTGTTGAATGAGAGAGGTAGTAAGTTTTCATCATCATTCTGGGAGAGTATTTTCCGTCGAGTCCTTTTTCCTATTTTTGATCATGTAAGACACGCTGGAAAGGAGACCTCCCTGATTGCTTCTGATGACGAGTGGCTACATGAGACCTGCATTCACTCACTCCAGTTGTTATGTAACCTTTTCAACACTTTCTACAAGGTAACCCATTTTTATATTTCCTTTGAATTATCTCAATTGGAAAATTAATTATTATTTTCTTATTATTTTTAATTTTAGTAAGGAGGCCCCCCTAAGGCCTGCTATATTTCCGGGCCCAATCTAGCAGGGAGGGCATGTAATCCCATTAGAAGAAAATCACCACAATTCTAAGAATTGTTGGCCGTGAACCTTAAAGCCATGACTCAAGGTCATTGGTGTTAGTACTTACGACCAAATCATTTTGCCCATTTCAATTGGAAAGATATTATACATGGACTGGCACCATTCTTCTCATACATTTCTTGACTTTTAGATGCGGTGCATGTTCTGTTTTGTGATTCTATCATTTCTATTCTTACATTGTTGCTTAGGGTTGGTTGTTGGGGGGGGGGGGGGGGGGGTGTTCCTATTAAGAGTAACAGTTGTTGTGGCATACTGGTAGATGAAAGAGGTGACATCATCTGAGTTATATGCCTTCATCTGGTGTAGAAAATGCTGGCACCATTCCTTTTTCCTGCTTAAACTTGTTTTCTATTTTTTATTTTCGTTATGTTGCTTGTAAAGGAGAAAAAGAAGTGGAATGTACAGATAATGATGATTGTAAGACTGTTAAGTAATTTCGACTGTCGTAGGATTTATGTTCGAAGCCGATCACATTGTAGCTCATTGTAGGAGTCGAAAGATGTTAATCAAGTCTGACTTAGGACAGATTTAGTTCTTGTTTGGGTTGGCTATATCTCTGTCTATACACAATAAATTGTGGCCATGTCACACTTCGACCAGATGGCATTCGGTTTTATAATTTTTGAAAAAATGCATAATTAAGCACTTGGGGCCAACCGGCCAAGTCCAAAGTATTGTTATAATACCGCTAGTGAAGTGCAATGCACACAGGGTTGCAAGTATCCTTGTTTTACCCTTTATCCTTCATTTTGTTAGCTCCATTATCTTACTAAATGTGATGATCGCATTTGTCCAACCAGGTGCTGACTCTATATGCTTTTATATGGTATTGGGACTGATTGTAGTGATTTGAAACTTCGCCTGTGCCACAATATAAATATATTACTTTATTCGGCTTTATTCAGGAAGTATGTTTTATGCTGCCACCACTGCTTAGTTTGCTCTTGGATTGCGCCAAAAAGACGGACCAGTCAGTGGTTTCTATCGCACTTGGTGCGTTAGTTCATCTCATAGAAGTTGGCGGACACCAGTTCAGTGACAATGATTGGGATACATTGTTGAAAAGCATAAGGTGTGTGCCCATTTTATCTTGTTTTTTCCCTCTGATACAAACCTTGGGAGAACTCATCTCCATAAAGGGTGGGAGAGCCCAAAGTTTGTATATATGAACCCCACACTAGCCTCCCATATGACCAATGTAGGACTCAAGTCCCATACCTTGTAATTGGATCATAACATCCATCTGTTTCCTTGACATGTGTTGTTTTGGCTTCCAGAGATGCTTCATACACTACACAGCCACTTGAGCTGTTGAATGATTTGGGTTTTCAACGTTCAAATGCGCCCAAAGATCTTGGAGACTCAGTGCCTGAGGATGGTGATGGGATTCTTATGAATTCGACTGGTAACGAGCCAGTGAACATTAGGCAATTTGATGGCAGTGAAGATGCTTCTACACCTCGCCTGGATCATAATAATTCTGAATTATCGGAAGGTTAGTTTCCAATTTCATGTAGTTAACGGTTGGACAAGTGCCCATAGACTAAGGTGCTCTCTACTATTTGTGGTGGTAATGTGGACATATTAGTGAAGCAAGCTTGTTCACATGGGAAGATTTGAAATGTCTGCTATGCAGGACCCCAATCACCCTCTGTTAGCTCTCAGAAGCCTACTGATCATGGGGATCTCCAAAGGAACCAAAGCTTGGGGCAAAGAATAATCGGAAATGTGATGGAAAATCGTTTTCTCAGAAGCTTTGCCTCGAAGGCAAAATACGAAGAAGTTGATGTTTCAGTGCAATCTCAAACTCAGGTAATTATGTAAAATTTCTTTGTACAATTTAAAGGTCTTCATATGAGTCCCTAAAATATGGAGCTTATGCCACATTTGTAAATTCTTTTTCTACTCTGAAAATGGCTGGTGTGAGTTATTTTGAGATCCCAGCTAATTTTTGGAAATGTGAAGCATATTTCATTTTTTCTGTTGTCCTGTTCGGGAAAAAGGAAGTCGCTCATCAAGGAAGTGGAAAGGGATACCATAACTAGTATTTACCGGGTTTGGAAGATCATGTGAAAATGAAATTTCAACGTCACTTGCATTTTTTTTACTGAGCAAGATTAATCTCTTTTGACGGATATAATAGCCTTTGCGTAGATCACTCTCATGGCCAATGCTGTGCCGGCTAGCCCATTTGCACGAATGATTGGACAGTACCATGCTTGGGCTCAGCCTCTGAAATGGTTGGCCCAACATGGCATGGCCCAATAGTACTATGGGTCATATTTTTTCCGTAAAAATACATATTGGAGAGGTTAATTGGGGTGTTGCATACTCTGCCTTGGCCATGGTCCAGCAAGTCCATGCATGGCCCAACTCCCAGTTGGGCCGCGGCAGGTCGGGCCGAAAGAGCTGGCTAGCACGTGGGCCGGCCTAGCATGGCCCAAAGCCATGCCTAAGTGACACTGATAATACCTTCAAATGGAGGGTGATGATAAAATCGTGGTTTTAAGGTCTCTTCTCAATGAAAAACTCCCAAACTCTCGACCATTTCACATTGGAAGATGGAGCTATTTGTAATGTGACCAACATAAGGAACTAAAAACCCTTGTAGATCCCTGCAATCTAGGTGTGATCTGATGGTCCCCACTGGGGGTCATCACTATGAGAGGGTTTCTCATTTGATCCTCGTGGATGTGCATGGATTTGAGTAAATTCCTTTCGTGATGAATTCCCATAGTTTATTTTTTCTGAATCAAATATTTCACTTCATGTACCCAAATTATTCTTCTACATGGAACATTTATGCTTTTATATGTCCTTGCACCACTTTTTTTGGTTACCCATTCTATTTTATTGTTTGTAACCATTTGCAGTATTGTTTGTAAATACGATGATTTCCCATATAATGCTTGCTATTTAGTTCAATAATCAAACAGAGTTCCATGGGCCATGCATAATTTCCTTTGTTGTACTCTTGGTGTTGATGTACCACGTCAGGGCCTCTCAAAGTTGGTTCATGTCAATTCTCTGGCTTGAAATAAGGCCCTTTGCAAGGGACCCTAGAAGGAATGTTGCTGCTTTTATTCTTCTTGCTTGTTTTTAGTTATTAAGGAAAGAATTTGTAGTTTTGTGGTAATAGATTTTTTTCCTCTTGATATAGCAAGCTTTTTGACAAGTTTATATGCAGTTTTTGTATATGATGGTTGCTTTGTGACTTGGGACATTTACTGTTATTAATTTCTCCTTTTTACAGAGAAAAGGGTGATTGTTATTAATTTGCCTTTGTCAATATAGTTGTCCAGCTGCTGGAAAGTTGAATTAATCAGCTACCAATATAAATGGCTTTCATCAATTGCTTTTTTGTGCCTAACTGCTCTAAATTCAATTTTTACATATTCGGTTTGCCGTTTGTTGTCTACACTTGCATACTTTCTCTTTTTGCTTTCAATATCTTCATATTCTAGCTAGTTTTATCGTTCTGGCTGACCTAAACTGATTCCCTCTCTAGCTTCCTGAAGCTGTGGAGTCTGATTCCAAAGACGAAAGTGAGAGCCTGCTGTTAGCGACCATTAGGGGCAAATGCATCACCCAGTTGTTGCTTCTGGGTGCAATAGATAGTATCCAGGTATGAATGTTGTTTTGTCTTAGCATTTGCTATCTAATTTATTCTGCTTATTGCTAATGAAAATGTCTGTGCGGAGAAAAGAAAAGCTAATATTGGTGTTGAACAGACTAATAACATGTATAGGGGTCTGTTGAAGCTAAAGAGGGTCTTTGCCCATTATTTCTTTGGGGAAACCCGGTTTCTTATAGAACGAGTAACATTTATTGGTAGTTACATCTCAAGTTTTCAGTTGATTTGGCTGCTTATGCTCCATGCATGTCATTTAGAAATCTCATGAGGATACACACACTGACATGAGCATATATGTAGTTTGGATTTTTCGGCTAAAACATGAAGAAAGTGATACAAGAGGAGAAAAAGAAAAAAAAAAAACACTTTGAAGCAGGGGCGAATCAGGAATTAATGTTGGGGATGACCACAGTACAGAGACTAAGTTTGCAAAATTTTATTGGTGGGTTAGAAGAAAGTTTTTTTTTTTCTATATATTTTGGGTAAAAGTTGAATTTTCTATAAATTTAGGGTAAAAGTTAAACATTTCTGTAAATTTAAGGTAAAAAATATAAGAAAAAAACTTCAATCTTCCATGTCTGCTTAAGTAGCTATTTGTCTTTTTTAGTTTTTTTCTATTAGCTATATGATGTACCAATGTGCGCTTTAATGGATATCATGAGATTTTTTAATGTGTCATTAGGAATTTTTTCTAAGTTAGCCGGTGCCATGGCCCCCACTAACCTCCCCCTAGTTCCACCACTGCTTGGAAGAAAGAAAAGGGTGAATAGCTCATAGGCGATATGAAGGATTCTATCTTCTTTTTATATTTTTAACTCCCGCCCTCCCGTTTCATGTCCCAGTACATGTACCAACTTAAATTTTGCCTCTTTATAGATGATATCAAATATAATAAGAATAAAGGAACGGAGAAAATCACTAAGTAAACTTCTGATATTATACGTAAAATGTTCTTGCTAAATATATGTTCATTATCCTCAATAAACACACTTTTTAATGTGCATACGTAAACATGCTAAAAAGATAGTGTTATTTTAGAATGAAGTTCGAGAGAATTTCATGTTATGCTGAAACGAACCAATTCTTTCAAATATGCACCATGTTTATTGCAGATGATCGAGGGCTTTCTTCTGCTAGTCATACCTATTATTCTTTTTAAAATTTGATTTTGGAGATAACGTGGGGTTTTTTGATTCTTTTTTTTTTTTTTTTTTGGGGTTTGTGCAGAAAAAGTATTGGACCAAGTTAAAAGCACAGCAGAAGGTCACCATAATGGAAATATTGTTATCAATATTGGATTTTGCTGCTTCATATAATTCCTACACGAACCTAAGATTGCGTATGCACCATATTCCTGCGGAAAGGTAATTACTCTATAAAAGCAAATTTACGAATATGTATGCTTACTTTTTCTGACGAGTAAAATATGATATGATATCTGTGAACCAAAAGTACTTCATTGACATAGAATTCTTAGCACACTGATATACAGTCTTGAATTTATGCACAAATTGAAGAGAACAGAGGTGACTGTTACTTTCTAATATGCAAGAGTTCCATTTACAAAAAGCTCTTAGTATATTGATATTTAGTCATGAACTTGTGGACAAATGAAGAGAAAATATGTGATCTTTACTTTGTAATACTAAGCTCCAGCATTATCACATTTGTAGTAAGGACAACTTTAAATTTCAGATAGATGCTTTTCTCTAAATATCCGCTGGTTCCTGCCTTTCCATGTGGTAAATGCTTAACTGGCATGGTAGACTTACACTCTTTGAAAACATGACCTTGGAAGGAATCTTCCAGTAAAGCTGCTCTAGCATGCTTCGGTGAATGTGAGATATCCAGAGACCTTAAGGAAGTCAGTGGCTAAATCCTCGGACTCTTTATTGTTTCCTAGCATTTGTTAGTTTTAATAGAAATTTTTACTTGTTTTTTTTTTTTTTTTTTATGAAAAGCGAATATCATCTCATTCTGATTTGTTGTAATGTGAAATTACAACATCCCCTTCCCAATTATAGAAATCTGGAGAAAGGAAAAGTTCGCATGCTTTTGACTTCTGTTCAGTCTTGGACTGTTTATTGTTGGGAAATTGTAGGGTTCCCCTGAGGTATTTGAAATTATACCAGGAGTACCCGTAGTTCATTGTTTACATCTTCAATATTAATACAACTACTACAGATAGTGGTATCCATCCTATCAGGGGTACTCGGTATAATTTCAAATACCTCAGGGGTACCCTATACAATTTCCCATTTTTATATCCAAACTATTTTTGTATCCATCCTGATTTCGTCCTTTATAGCTCTGGGAATTGACCTTTAATGGTTGATTCTAAATCTTTCTTCTGTTTGATGCCTTTCAATTATCTTTTCTTGAATGATTCGTACTAAGACAAATCGATATTTGGCAGGCCTCCCTTAAATCTCATACGCCAAGAATTAGCTGGCACCTGCGTGTACCTCGACATATTACAGAAAACAACTTCTGAATTACATACGAATGGGGATAGCAGTCTAGAAATAAGTGAGGTTCACGATTCAAATGGAAGCCCAACTGAGAATCACGAAAGCACAGTGGTATATTCTAATGCAGAGCGGAAGCTTGACCGGGTAGCAGAAGAAAAATTGGTATCTTTTGTTGGACATGTCCTGAAAGAGGCGTCTGATTTTCAGTCTACTTTAGGAGAGACCACTAATATGGATATTCATCGGGTGTTAGAGTTGCGTTCTCCTGTTATTGTCAAGGTACCCTTTCATAAACAAGTTTATTCATGCACTCCTTTTTGCAATTAATAGTTTGTTTGGTATGAGTCTTTTTCGCAATTGATAGTTTCATTATTTTCCGAATCAATGTTGCATGGTTATTTTTCGGATGATGACATATTTCGCCTTTGGCCTTTTGGGTTAGGCTTGAAGAAAAGTTGAGATCCAAAAATGTCATCATCCAAAAAATTATCTTCTGATTTTCATTTGCTACCTGAGCTGAGAGATATATCTTTTTTCTTTGTCTTTCAGGTGATAAAAGGCATGTCCTCTATGAACAGCCATATATTCAAAAGACATCTCAGAGAGTTCTATCCATTGCTCACCAAACTTGTGTGCTGTGATCAGGTGTTTATTGTGCTCACTGTACACTCGAAATTACGGAAATGAATATTGAATAAGTTTAGCTGCCTGCAAACTTTAGTTTCTTTGTCATTGACCAGGGCTGTTCCTAGTCCACCTAGGGCCGTAAACGAGCCGAGCCGAGCCCGAGACTTGAAGACTCGAGCTTGGGTTCGGTCACCTATAGGAAGCTTCGAGCTGAGCCCGAGCCTAGAGCGAGCTTAAGAAATGAAGGTTGAGCTCGAGCTCTGCCTCGGCTCGTTAAGCACAAGATAAACTAATATTTTTAAAAAAACTTTGAACTGTGCTTTAGCCCTAAAATATTAAAGACTTACAAGCGCGAAAAAATCAAGCCTCTAAAAAGCATCAACATAAATACACTGGTGAAAAAAACTACAAGCTGAACATGGCCCATTTCATGGCCCATTTCATCAGGCTCAAGACATATTAAGCGCTTTGATGTACATAGCTAAAATAATAGTAAAGAAAAGTGTTAAAAATAGCAGATAAAGAAAAAAGAAAAAAATATAACCGAGCCCGAGCTTGAATCCGAGCTTTAGATGAGGCTCGAGCTCGGCTCAGTTGGCCCTCCGAGCCGAGTGGCACCAGCCAATACGATTGGTGTTTGACCATTACTTGGGTATTGATTTGTCAGTGCCGATATTGATTATACAGGCTGGTAACTGTATCAGTGATACAGTATCTACTATGGAACTGTTGGTTGCCCTTAGCCATTTGTCTCGGAACAACTATTTCCTTTTTTTATTTTTTATTTTTGAATTCAGTCTTTTATGTACAAATACTTCTTCTGCTCGTTCAGATGGATGTCCGTGGAGCACTTGGAGATCTTTTCCGCAATCAACTGAGTTCTCTGTTACCTTAATCGTCTATCTTCATCGTATTGCTCGGATAAGGTGTAAATTCTTTCGGCATTACAGTGATTGTTTATCGAATCTATTTGTTAGTTCTATGTTTCTATCCATACAACTCTGGGGTTTACATTTTTGGATATAGTGACATTTTTTGCTTTTCGCCTTTGAGTTATGCTTGAAGAGAAGTATTAAAGATTTTCGTCTTGGTTCCTCCATACTTCATAGTCTATGATATCTCAAGGGATTCGGAGTTTATTGTAATCGGTTCCATTCAGTTGATCTAATCCTGAGGAAGAGTTGAAGCTGATTAGTTGAGTATAGTTTGTAATTATCAATGCTGGAGAACTTAATTGCAGAAGGCTGTTTGCCAATAGAGGTATTTTTTTTCAGTTTAGCCATTCAACTTTTATTTATTTTTGCTGACAAGCTATCATTTACTTTAATGGTTTGGGCCAAATTCCTTGTTTGGATAACACTTGGATTTAGATTTCGATTTGGTCCAAATCAAGTGGGAGAGTTCACCGTTTACCAGCAATTTTTGCTCCTCACCATTGTTATCTGCGGCCAATTCGTATGTCCGTTGTCTGGCTTCCTAAAATCCAAATCTAAATCCAAATCCAAATTCGATTTTCAAAATGCAAGTAGAATTTCAAATCACAAAACTAAAATTAAAACCTTGAAACCAAGTGCCGCCTAAGGATATTCGTGTATTGCTAGTCTGAGCATTAGTTTGAGTATATTTGTCTTTGTTCATTTTTAATTTGCCTCCTCTTGGAAATAGAAGCTAAGAAGGGCCTACGAAAAATAGGTTCTATGAGAATTTATAATTATTTTTAGTCTATTTGTCAACCATGTTTATCAAGAGGGAAATAGAGTAGCTGACTAGCTGGCGGAATTGAATTATTCCTATTCTTTTGATAATGAAAGGTCTTCTTCAACTTTTGTTGACCTTGATTTTTTGGTGTTCTTATTGAGAACTTTCAACATGAAGTTTTTTTAAAAAAGAAATATTTTCCTTGCTTTAAAAAGAAACGAAATTGTGTTGGGCTACTAAAAGTCAAACATGTGCACAAGATGAGTGTTACAGTAATGCGGATGCTAAGGTGGATGTGTGGTCTTACAAAGGATTGATAGGATAAGAAATGAGNNAGAGAAAGTTAGGGTGGCTCCTATAAAAGAAAGTTGGTGCAACAGCGCTTGAGATGGTTTGGGCTTATTCAGCATAGACCTTTGGATGAACCAGTGAGGAGAGGACCAAGGTATTAGGAGGAGGGAGTGAAGAGAGGTAAGGGGCGACTAAGATTTACTTGGGAGAGGGTGGTTGAAAGGGATATGAAGGATTGAAATATATCTATGGATTTA
>ONZE01026806.1:938-11501 GCA_900322265.1 Macarthuria australis
ATTGTAATAGTTTCACAAATCTATTCATAAATGAGATTTTAATAATAAGTGATTCCGACTTTCTAGTTCTACATATATACTCTATCCGTTCCTTTTTTATTATCACTTTTCACTTTATGTAATGATGAAAAGAATCACTTAATGAGGGTGAAATTGGCTTATTTAACCTTATATTGGTAAAACCATCAGCGTAGAAAATCAAAGTTAGAAGGACATAGTATTCTTCCAAGAAGACTAAAATACAAGGAAGGCCTAACACATACACCCGATGGCAGTTTGCAATCCTGTTCGGTTTGGACTCGTAATCGCCCATAAAGGAACTGTCATTAAAAGATTCGATTTCAGTTTCATATTTTTATAAACTATAACCGTTGGTTTATGGTCCAAAACCGTCCACACCATTGGTTTACGGTTCAAACCGTATAAATCATGAGATAATTTAAGGTCAAAAGAGCAATTTCCTTTTTTGTTTAAACTACGTGTGTATTGCTTTATCAAAACCAAAAATCCAATAAAAGTCTGGAAAAAAACCTCGGAAAATCGTGGAAAAAATCGGGAATAAGCTGTCAAATTGGCGGTTTTCAAATCGGCATCGGAACCAGCAGTTTACGATTCGATTCTGTTTCCGCTTTTTAGAATTTTAAAACTAAAGGTTCTTAAACTGGCGCCAAGTCTATTAGGAGTGGCTCATGTGATTTGTTTTAAGTTTCAAACAGAGAATAAAAAATAGGAAAAAGAAACATGTTGTAAAATGACTAAATTAGAGAGTAGAGGAGCAAATGGATGAGTTTGAAGGCAGAATCCACATCAGCGCCACCGCGGATGGGGTTGGCGAGTACGCCGTTATATTACCATTTTCGAAGCAGAAAGCATTGGAAATTGCAATTGCAATTGCAGAGAGAGAGAACCAAAATCTTGCTTTCATTATCGTAAATCTTCAACAACCCCCAACGACCCCCCCGCGGCCCTTTCTCTAATTCTCTTTTTTACATTATCACTGAGTAATCACACACATCTGAATCTCTGGATATAAACACACAAAAAGTACAGGAAAAAAAAAAGGGAATAAGAAGGGTGGCAGGAAAGAGAGAGCTTCTTTTTTTCTTATATATAATAATTATCGTGAATTGTCCTTTTCGTTTTCCCCTTTTCTTTTGGTTTGCTTTCCTTCTCTTTCTCGAGTCTCGACTCTCCCTCCCTTTTTTTTTCTCTCCTTTTCTGGTTTGTTGGTGGGGGAGAGGCAGAGGGAGATAATCCAATCCAATCCAATCCAGTGGAATCGTCGTCGTCGTCGTCGGGAATTAAATCAAATCAAATGGCAATGGAAGATAAGGAGAGTAGCAGTTGCAACAGCAGAGTGGTGGAAACCTCGCCGTCGTCGTCGGCGCAGAATCATCGGCAGCAGCGCCAGAAGCTGGAGGTCTATAATGAAGTGCTTCGCAGGCTCAAAGACTCTCACAATCCTGAATCTCTTCTTCCCGGTTTCGACGACCAACTTTGGGCTCATTTCAATCGTCTCCCCGCTCGGTACCTAAACTAACCCCCCCCCCCCCTTCCTTCTTCTTCTTCTTTTCTTCTTCTGTTTGTTGATCCATAGATAATTGCATGTTTCTTGTTCTTTTCTCGCTCTCTCTTTCTCTCTTCTTTTTTTGGTAGAAATCTACTTTTCATGTTGAGAATTTGGCTAAACATTGAATAAATTGTTAGGTACGCATTGGATGTAAATGTGGAAAGGGCAGACGACGTTCTCACCCACAAAAGATTGCTCTATCTGGCCCATGATCCCGCCAATAGGCCTGCATTTGACGTCCGCTTAGTTCAGGTGACTCCAAATTCCTCTCTATTTTTTTGTTCAGTTTTGTAATTCTGCAATGATTTCGTGGATGATTTTACATTCTGCCATGTGTTTTGGCTTCTTTTAGTTTATGGCGATATGTAGGATTTATTGGCCCTAAACCGCTGCTTATCATGCAACAACCATGGACTATTTTCCATTTCTTTGTAAAAGTTTCTGCCGTGTTATGTTTTGTTCCTGGCAGATGTTAATGAAAGCCTCAAAGATTGAACTCCTTTTGTTGGCTTGAACTCGCGGATCAGATATTCGATCGGCTTGAAATAGGACAAGTCTTTTCGGGTTAAACAAGTGTTATTAGGTTAATTGTGGGTGATTGACATTGTCTCCAGCATCCACTGTTCTAAAAGTTCATGGTATTGGTTTCAAATCTCCTGCGCTTATATTGGGTGAATTTTGGTTGGATGAAGCTGGTGCTGAAAGGTGAAATCTATATGATTACACAAACACACAGTAATTCTTGTTGTCCTAGAAATAGGGCTTCATTATTTAGTCGCTTTTGTGCTGATACTGTCTCATATCTCATTCGTTGCCAACATATATATGGTGACATAAAACTGATTTATGTGTTCTTTTTTATATTTTTCCTTGATTTTGTCATGCCTAGTTTCTTGATTCCTTAGCGGGATGTATGTGTGTTCTTCTCAATCGCATATATACTAATGGATGCTACAACTGCTGAATCAGGTTCGTCCAGTTTCTGATGGAATTTCAGATGACAATGCTCAAGAATCTTCTCATCTCCCCCGGAGAAGGTGTGCCTTGTTATGTTTTTATTCTTCTATGGCCTTCCATGATTCTTTATTATACTAGAGACACTTTTTTTTTAAAAAAACCTTTATGCTATCAAACTAATGTTATTGGCCCAACTGATGCAACTGCCTTTTTCCTTTTGATTTGTTCTAGTCATCCGCCACCTGCATTTGGTTCATCGCCAAACCTTGAAGCGCTGGCACTTGAAGGAAACAAACCGCATGATGATGAGGAAGATTATGATGCAGATGCTAGTTCAAAGCTTTTGCGGTAAACAATGCTAGATGTAATTTGTGCATTGTCATGTATATATTTTTCATACTGAAGAATCACATAGATGCTCTCGCGAGGCTGTCGTTTATTGTCGGGTTTGAAAGCTTCAAATGAGCTCAACATTACCCGTACAATTGTGAAGAGGCTGTTCGCATTAGAACCCTTGGGTAGAAAAGTATCGAATCACTTGCTAGTTCATAACAAATAGGAAACATTGGAAGATTGAGTTAGGCATTTGATTTTGTCCATTGTTATCGAATTCCAATTAGGTGATTACGATTATAAACTGTATTAGATGTAGAGAACATCTTGTTGTGGCATAATTCCATGTTAGGTAATTAGGCTTTTAGACGGAGGAGCCTCCAAGAATCCTTGTAGTTGCAAGTTACAACTCACTTTTGTGTGGTTGCTGCTTTACATAAACTATGCCCACTGTAGACACTTCTAGTTATTGATCAATGCTCTTCATATAAGGCTTCAATAGTTCTGTTTATAGAGTGATCCGTTAGAAAACTGTTCTACCCTTTGCTTAAAGTATGTTTAATCTAGAGGCTTCACTATATCATGCACACTGCAAATGCTGAAAAAGTATATATTTTAACCGCATGAGGTACAAAAATCAACTCTCTTAACTATTTTAACTTAGAGATGGCCCTTCTGTTTGTTTGTTTTCCTTAAATTTCAAGGGCATCAAAGAGCATTAATAACAGTTTTTTTTTTTTGGTTCCCCTTCTGATGGCTGGCTTAAGTATCTTATTGATTAATCCCATAGAATTTTTGGTATATGGTGTTTTCGTCTGCTTGATATTTTAACTGAGCATAGAAATTTCCATTTTTTTGGGGGTATACTGTATGTATGTTTGTAGTCCTTGTGAATGCTATTTCAAAGTTTTTATTTTATTTTACTTCTTTGCTTATAAGTTAACCTGTTGCATCTGCAGGCCCATGCATGAGATCACCTTTTCGACAGACGACAAACCAAAACTTCTTAGTCAGGTTGGTGGTTTTATCTCTCTTTTCAAGTATTCAATCTACAGTGCCATAGGTGTATGATTTCATGTCCCATGTTGCAACACTATTTAGGAGGTTGAGATGAAATATTCAAAAGAATGATGGTAACATATAACATCTGCTCTCATGCAAAGAATTAACCACAGATCTAAGAAAATTAGCTGAAATGTGAAGATTAAGGGTGTCTTAGTTTGGCTTTAGTTTGACTTACAGAGGTTGGCCACAGGAGCATATGGTACATTTTACATCATATGTTGGAGGACATGTATGAAAAACCAATTATCAGGGGTGGTATATTCCGGATCTATTCCTGATATTCACATGTTTTGTCTTTTTTTTTTTATGGTTTTAAAGGCCATTAATCATGGTTTGGTGAGGAAGCATGAAACATTATTAGACTTTTAGTTCCTTTAAACAAACGTGAAAAACTATATCTACGACGCCCATGCTTCAGCAGCTAAAGTTTGGAATGGAAAAAAATTAGAGGCTACCAGCCAAGTTCTATGCTGTGTTCTCCTGAAGCCTCCAAATCAAGCAAAATTTTTATTCAATTTTGTGGGATGGACATCTCCTAACTTAAGTTATAAGATAAGGTGTCCTTTTTTTCTCTATGACTTCAATAGGCTGTCGTTAATTACTATTTCCTCCTCAGATGTAGTGGCTTTGTCATCTATATCAGGTGTAACTACCATGTAATTCAGTACTCTTGTATACTTTCTATAGTTCTGAAACTAAATGAAATTCTAGAGACCCCTCCTGTCGGGCCTGTTGGTTTCTCACTCCAAATCTCTCTCTCTCTCTCTCTCTCCGCCTTCTCTCTCTCTCTGGGGGAGGTTTTGTAGGAAGATATGCATCACTTCTACATTCTCGGGGTTTTCCATGTCCCTGTTAACTTTTGTGTTTCCAAAATTATTGTCTCTGTACTTGATCCATGTGTCATACTTTAAATGTAATTTATCTAAAATTGGTTTCTGAAATTTAATCAGCGATTTGAATGAATATGCGATCATTGCAGTTGACATCGCTGCTGGCTGAGATAGGGCTGAATATTCAGGAAGCACATGCCTTTTCCACCACAGATGGTTACTCTTTAGATGTTTTTGTTGTCGATGGTTGGCCATATGAGGTATGTTTTGCATCTCTGATATGTGCACCACTTAGTTGCGGTTTTTATTTGTTTTGGGTTTTGTCATTTCCTGGGTTGTGCATTTGATCTCTGTTTAATGTCGTGTTTCAAGCAGAGTGTCAGAACATATAGTCTTTCTAATTTGCTATGTTCACATGGTACTGTCTGTAAAAAAACTTGACCACTTTGTAGTAGGTCAAAATGAGAAACTAATACTACACTCCTAGTTGTAACAGAATATTGCTTCCCAGGTTGTGGCTCAACAAACCAAACCATCAACAGAATGCTTAAGTCTGTGTAGAGTGTCGTAAGTGTATGACTGTTTCTTGTAATTGTAGAGAAGGTTTTCCAGTAAACCTGTAACCAAAACTACATTTGCTCTCTGCAATTTCACAACAGGAGAAAATATATGACATTTTTGTTAGACAAGTATACAAGTCTATATGGTATGTTAGAATATAATTCCTATTATAACCTTGTAAAATAATGTTAATAGAAAATAGATAGCACAAATAATTTTCCAGCTTTTGGTCCACATCTTATCCAAACCCTTCTCTCTCAGTTATCAAAGACATTCTCTGAAATGGTACTGTTTTTAATTTTGCATACTGCTTAAAGGAGGGGTATAACACTTACAGAGTTCTTTTTAATCCTTTTTTTTTTTTGTCAAAACCTTTTCTGTTTTGCTGAATGTTTGTTCTTCTAGAATCCATGGGCTGCACTCTTCTCATGACTTTCTCTGTGGATCCTTTGTTAAACTGATTCATCTTTTTTATACCGGAACTTCTATGTTCCTCTGTTGAGCTCAAAACTTGAAATTTAAAATGCTCTGTTTGCTGCGTGACTGATTGGTATTTGATCTTCCAGGAAACCCAGAGGCTTAGATCTGCTTTAGAAAAAGAAGTTAAGAGAATTGAGGTAATTTTATTGCTTTTTTTCCTACAGTTGCTAACTTGCTTGCACTTTGTGGCTTATGCATGTTTATTTTCGCGTTGATTGCCTGACTCTATTGATGTGATGTTCTTCCTGGTCTTTCTCTTTATGTTGGTTCCATGTCCTAGGCAACACTGTTGATATTGCGTCAGTGGGTGCTATGAGTTGATGAAATTTCGTTTGTCTTAAAGACGATGAATTTAGCTTGTGATTGACTATTCCTTGGTGTTACCCTCAGCCCAAGGAATTCTTTAAAGTATTTTAGAGAACTTCCTCCATCTGTTTCTCTCTCGTGTTGAATATATGGAAATATGGAATAGCTCCTCTTGGCTTGTGTTCCCTTGAAAAAGCTTGTCTTGTGATTCTGGAGAATTTCTACATGGCTCTATTGTGAAGGGGATTTATAAAGGTCTAGGTAAATCACAATAACTTTGCATATCAGGACAAAGTATTAGCCTTAGGTTACGCCGTACACAAATTTCGACCTCAAGGTTACCAAACGAAATCCTAAAAGCTCGAGTTTTATTGGAGAAGGGGTGCTGAACCTCAGCGTTACCCCATATAAAATCCGAAATAAAAGGAAGCATAAGTTTTCACATGGATAACCCATGTGTTTTCCAATTTTCACATCAGGTTTAAAGTTTAAATCATATCTCTTTTTTCCCTCCCCAGGGGGTGGGGGTTGAGTTTGTAACTGTTTGCTTCCTCCAAGGAATTTTCTGTCATGTTTCTCAAAAGAATGTGGTTCCTTTCTTGCTTCACAGAACGCATCTAGGCGCAGTCAACAATCATCATCTCCTGTAGTTGAACAAGAGCAAACCCCAAGTGAAGTGAAGGCTGATCATGTGCAGATACCAAATGATGGGAGTGATGTTTGGGAAATTGATCCCAGACTTCTGAAATTCGAGAATAAAGTTGCATCTGGATCGTATGGCGATCTGTATGTTGTTCAAGCTTTTATTTTCTACCCAGAATTTCTCGCATGTTTTGAGTATTTATTATAGTTATTATTCACTGTATCAGGTACAAGGGTACATACTGCAGTCAGGATGTGGCGATTAAGGTCCTTAAGGCTGAGCGTATAAATACAGATTTGCAGAAGGAGTTTGCTCAGGAAGTATATATCATGAGGTCTGATTCCTTATATTTTTAAGCAGTTTAAAAGATTCTCCTGTTACAATTGCAAATGTGCTTAATAAGGTCTATTATGCTAAAATGTTCTACATATGAAATATGAAATGCAGCAATCTTTTCTTTCCAAAATTATTTTTCTGGCTGTGTTTGAGCAGTTCCTTTGTGCCATTTGACAGGAAAGTTCGTCATAAAAATGTTGTTCAATTCATTGGTGCTTGTACGAAACCTCCTAGTTTGTGCATTGTGACAGGTAATGTAACCTGAAGAAATGTTTTGCCTTCAATGCTGCTAGATTGATGGGATCCTTTCTTTTTTCTTGTGAAAAGCGCTTTTAATTCCTTCGAATTAAGTTTTGTGAATCTTGGAAATCACCTCCGTTAAAAAGGGGGCAATCCTCCATATATTTGACATCCTACCAGGACCCTATTCTGGCAGGAGCCATGTCTTCTGGGCAGCCCTTCTTTTTTCCACACATCTTTGATGGGATTATTTCATTTTTTGTTCTTTTCGCTCAGAGTTTATGTCAGGCGGAAGTGTGTACGACTATTTGCACAAGCACAATGGCACGTTCAAGCTACCATCCCTGTTGAAAGTAGCAATTGATGTTTCAAAGGGAATGAACTATTTGCATCAGAATAATATCATTCATAGGGATTTGAAGGCTGCCAATCTTCTGATGGATGAAAATGAGGTACTATTGTTGGCTCTGGTTGTCTGTTCAGATATGGACATTAAGGAAGTTAATGACGTGTTATATTTCAACCCAGATTAAACAAATGCTAATTGGCTTGATAGTGGCAACTGCTGCATTTGGAGTGTGTTATGGATATGTATATAGAGTTAAAAGATACTTTGACTTGGGAGCTCAATCTTTACTTGGCCATGGTTCATGATGAGCCCCACTATTGATGGACTCGTGTAAGATAAACTATCAAGGAGGTGATGAAGCTTGAATTGGAATTCTGACTTTTACATTTACATAATAGTCACGAGTTATAAACCAACATGGCGAGAAATCATTGACAAGAAACTTTACTTGGTGAAAACAAATGGTCTTCATTTTCTCTCTTCTTGCCTAAGAAAGTACTTTGAGTCATCAATGATCGGGTGATTTTTGTGATCGTTTAGATGTGATCTTTAAAAGGAAGAGCTCCTAAATGTTTATTTCTTACCTTCGAATTTTTTTTAAAAAAAAATCTCTTGTTTCCATAGTAAAATATTACATAAAAATCTCTGAGTTTGTGTACCAATGAAGTACCGTATGCTCAATTTAAGTGCTTGAATGTAATTTCTGTTTCGGAGTTGTTGCCCTGTTCGCTACATGGTGTACTGTTTTCGAGCTCTATAATAGGATACAGATATGTGATAATACATGCTCATTGTGGCAAGCTACATGGAAGTTTCACTGGCTATCGCATATGCCCTTGACATCATTTGCTGTTGGCTAGCATTTCAATTTCTAGTGCTGAAAAATAAACAAGAGAATTTAATTGCTAATTAGACAAAACATTTTGTTTTTCCAAATCATGGTGCAGGTAGTTAAGGTTGCAGATTTTGGAGTAGCAAGAGTCAAGGCTCAATCAGGTGTTATGACAGCAGAAACTGGAACTTACCGCTGGATGGCTCCTGAGGTACATTTATTCCTCTCTTTTTTCCCCTCTTTTTTCTTCTTCCTCTTTTTTTCTTTTGTGATCTGTTGCTGTACATTTCTGTTTGTATAATTCTCATGTTAGGTCATTGAACACAAGCCATATGATCACAAAGCTGACGTCTTCAGTTTCGGGATTGTGTTGTGGGAGTTACTAACAGGAAAGGTATGCATGCAGTCATTCTGCTTGCTAGCTGGGTTAATTTTCGCTCATGTTGCCTGAAGTATTTATTATGTTTGAATGTATTGAATGTCCAGCTTCCATACGAGTATTTGACCCCATTACAAGCAGCTGTTGGGGTAGTGCAGAAGGTAAACATGATCCTACTCCCCTATCATTCACTTTCAGCATAAAGATTACATGTCCTCTGATTGCTTCTACAAGATTTCCATTATCACGCATCTCAAAGAGTGAAGTTTGTGAAAATCTAGTTAAGAATGTATGTCTTGTAACACGGTGGTCTTAGGGTCTAAGGCCGACTATCCCGAAGAACACTCATCCTAAACTTGGTGAGCTGCTTGAGAGATGCTGGCTGCAGGATCCAGAAGTGAGACCAGACTTCTCCGAAATCATACCCATCTTGCAGCAAATAGCCAAAGAGGTAAAAAGAAATAAACATGTTTTTAGAATACTTTTTCTCTCACGCAAATAGATGAAAACCACAATGTCGTTGAATAGAAACTGTTTGAAGCATTAAAAGACAGACAGAAGAGTAATAGAAACTGAGTTGACTAGTTGAACTGTACACTGTACAGGTTGGGAGTGGAGAAGATAGGAACAAGGAGAGACATGGTGGATTCTTTTCAGCTCTCAGACGTGGCCATCACTAACAGCGGCTCTTTTTTTTCTTTTTCTTTTTGATAATGAACAGCAGCTCTAACTGTGTTGGTGTTGTGTTGTGTTCCCCCTCCCTCACCCTCACGGTGTCCAGTAATTTCTCACATATATATATATATAGAAATATATATATAGTTGTTGGTAGGGTTGCGTAAAGAAATAGACATTCCCAATCCCAATCCCAATCCCAATCCCAATCCCTATCCCTCCAATTTTGCTGTTTCACCCAAGAAAAGGGAGGGCAGAATGGATGAGCACCGTAACTTTCTGAAACTCCTAATTGACAAATGACTGATTTATTTATTTTTTTGGTTTCGTCGTGATAAATACAAGGTCTCTTTTCCTGAGTTTTATTTGACAGACTTGTATGTAAGCACCTAACTCGTCCTCTTTTCGTTTTGCTCGGTAATGAAAATTCTAGTTTTATCACAATACCCTTTCATTGTGATTATGTGAAGTTATCCACCAGTCGCAATGTCGAAAAACATGGTGTGCTCATTCTGTTAGTATCGTCTATGGTTCATGCCAGGCCCTAAAACTTTCTCTTCAACAGCTATGTATGTGTTTCACTATATTAAGGTTCAAAAGTATTTCAGCTTTACACTTGGTTTCATGCATTTAATTCAACAAAAATAACTTTGTTAGTTTTTCCAAGTCGTTTCGCGATAAAGCAAATAAAACATTTTTTGGGCGGTGTCCCCATTTCATGCGTCTGCTCGTCAATAAGATTCAAGAATCAAGGGTGAGCACGCAGGCCGGGAGCATGCCCTATTCTCTCTTTATGCATGTCATTGCCGACTTAATTTGAATAACAAAAATTCTTAGGTAAGGCAGGGACTACCAGCTCAGCGTAGTCCCTGACCAATGAAAAAACAAATACAGGGCTCTCTTTCCAATACCAGTGCCTTCCCAATGACTTCCATTTACTTTCATTGGTCAGGGACTACCTGAGCTGGTAGTCCCTGCCTTACCTAAGAATTGCTCGTTCTATTATA
>ONZE01026829.1:2081-14278 GCA_900322265.1 Macarthuria australis
AAAATTATATATAAAAAAACTAAAAATAAAAAAATAATATAAAAAAGCGGACCGGGCTTCCCGCGGACCGGTCCGCTTCCATTTTCCAATGTCCAAGCCTGCCCTCATTTTCTTTTGGGACGGGTCTGACCGGGCTTTAACTTTGAATTTTTTTTGAAAATGATGTCCAAACCCTCAAAGAAAGCGGGCTAAACGGGTCGAGCTTTACGGACCGTCCCGCCAATAAACATCTCTAGGATGAAGGTACATTTCTAGCCCTGATAAGGAGAATATTACACGAGTACACCGCTTTCCTTTGATTTCTTCTCCACCTCCCCTCGCCAAGGTCTTGCCTTCCCTCGTTCATATAAAAGTCTCTCGTTTGTGCAAGCGATCAAATTGAGCCGCTGAAGAGCCGTTCCTTTCAACTTATTATTGATTGATTCCTCAAATCTCTCTTTTTTTTTCTTCCTCCTCGCGTTTCCTCTATCTTCACGACATCTCGTATTCCCCAGGTACCATCTATGTCTCCCTTCTTTGATGTTCGTTGATTCTTGATTGGTTCCTTATCAATTATGATATATTTTGGATTTGAATTTTGTTTCTTTGCATCAAGTATCATGAATTTGATTATTTTTTGATGGCGGCTTAAAGGTTCCGATTTTGAGCTGATTCACGTGAATCGGTATTGGTTATTTTAAAATTTATTGAGCTGCTTTAGGGCTTTATTGATAACTTCTCTTTGAAGAAACTCTTCCACGGTCGTTTTTAGAAACCTTTTTCATTTTATTGTTTTGAAATCTCATACTTATGAAGCTATGCTTGAGCTAGAGAAGGAGTCGCTTGAGTATGTTTTTAATCATGGGGCCCAATGTCTTAGTTTTTGGTCCAAAGATCAAGAATTTTTCAGTTTCAATCAGTAATATAAATCATTGGTGGGAAGTGACAATGGTTTTAGACTATTTAGGTATATCCACGATAAAAGAGGAAATGATGTAAACTATTTGTGATTGCTCCACCATACACACCATCATCCTAGTGTCTCTTGCAAAGTTTCCGTCCGTGGCTTGGCTTTGTATGGGGAGAGGCGTCAAGTATACAGCCTAATCTCTATAATTGTGGAGAAGTCAGTCCATTAAACCCTTATTGTAAAAATACTACTTCATAACAAATTATGAGTAGAAAATAATAAAGTGATACCTTTGATTAATTAGTCGAAAAATTATCATTAATGACTCTCTTGACTTTGTCGAAACAGACAGCTCGTGATTGGTTTGCTATGTGTAGTTTTGTTTGTTTTCAACTCCTATCTAAATAGCTTCATAATGTTTCTTGCAGGTTTTTTTAGATGGAAACTGATCAACATGATGTCTTACATTCTACGGAGGGCACGACAAGTGTAAGTGGAGATCCCTTCCCAAGAGGGTGTGTTAATGTGATAGATAGTTCTGATTGTGATGTAAAAAAGCATGGAAATCCAATAATAACGGACCTCCAGAATGTTAACCATATATACCGACAAGATATTGTGAGACATAATGATGGGAGTATGATTGGAGTTGTGACTGAAGTTGCTGGTGATTCAGATTCAGATTCGGATTCGGATTCGGATTCAGAAAGTATTTCTGATGATGACGATGATAAGGAAGAGGAGGAAGGGCAGAAGAAGGGGGAGGAGGAGGAGGAGGGCAGTGTAGAGAATGTGGGAGGAGATGGGAAGGTCACAAATGGGGATGTCAATGACAGCAGTGACGATGAAGAAAGTGGTGGTAGTCACAAAGGAGGCCCTCTTGTTGCAGACCAGGTTCGTGTGCTGTGGATGGATGACTCAGAGACCACACACCATCGAAATGAATTAACAGTCGTGGATAGAGGTTTCTTACATGGTGATTATGTTGCCTCTGCTGTGGACCCCACTGGGCAAGTGGGTCTTGTGGTTGATGTTAATGTATCCGTTGATTTATTAGCCCCTGATGGGTCTGTAGTCAGGGGTGTATCTTCCAGGGACTTGAAACGCGTGAGGGATATTACAATTGGTGACTATGTAATTTCTGGTCCTTGGCTTGGTAGAGTTGATGATGTTCTTGATAATGTGAATGTTTTATTTGATGATGGTTCTGTCTGTAAGGTTATGAGGGCGGATCCATTGCGGCTGAGATCAATCGCAAAGAATTTGCTGGAAGACGGGCACTGCCCGTATCATCCCGGTCAACGCGTTAGGGCAAGCTCCTCGGTTTTCAAGGATGCTCGGTGGTTATCAGGTGGTTGGAGAGCAAACAAGCTAGAAGGTACAGTTATAAAGGTCACAGTTGGGTCCGTATACGTTCACTGGATAGCATCTGCTGGCTATGGGCCTGAGTCCTCAATCGCTCCAGCTGAAGAACAGAATCCAAAAAACTTAAAATTGTTGTCTTGTTTCACACATGCTAATTGGCAGCTGGGAGATTGGTGTCTTCTTCCGTCCCTTGCGTTGTCTTCCTCCTTTCCCTTGGATAGAGGCCTGTCTAAGTTGCAACTTCAAGAATCTGACTCTGGCCATCCAGAGTGTGATTCAGAGGAGGTCTTACCAGAAGAGTCGAATGGGCATCTTGAATCCATGGAACTTGATGGTCTAGGTGCACCAGAGGGTGTTGGTGGACATGACCGAAACAATTCGTCGCCACAATCGAGTTCTTATGGTAGCTCATTGTCTGTTTCAAAGGAGACCATCCATGAAAGTCGGCATATTCATCGAATGAAACTTCGAAAAGCTGTGGTTAAAAGGGACAAGAAGGTGGTGCGGAAAAAGGAAGAGAATTTCGAAAGAGCTCTTTTGATCGTTAATACGAGGACTAGAATTGATGTGGCATGGCAGGATGGAACCGTGGAGCGGGGACTAAGCTCCACATTGCTGATTCCAATTGAAAGCCCAGGTGACCATGACTTTGTTGCTGAGCAATATGTGGTGGAGAAAGCCGCTGCTGATGAGGAGACCTCTGAAATAAAGCGTGTGGGGGTTGTCAAAAGCGTTAATGCGAAGGAGAAGACAGCTTGTGTGAGATGGTTAAAGCAGGTTGCTCGACCAGAAGATCCCCGGGAATTTGACAAAGAGGAAATTGTTAGTGTTTATGAACTCGAAGGGCACCCCGATTATGACTATTGTTATGGTGATGTAGTCGTCCGCTTGTTCCCAGTTTATGTTATAGCAGAGGGGGCATGTTCAGATGCTGGAGAAGAACATAGTCTGGCAAATGGTGTGAAGCAAGACTCCAAAGAAGCTGATGCATCTGGTGGCGAGGAAGCTCTTAATGAATTCTCAGATCTCTCCTGGGTTGGGAATATTACTGGCCTCAGGAACGGTGATATCGAAGTCACATGGGCTGATGGAATGGTTTCTACGGTATCTTTACTTCCTTGGAAACTACACTGAATGCTCACTTCCTTTTATTAGAAAGTTTTTATGCTTACATTACATATTCTATCGTATGGGACGAACGAATATGAATGATCAAAGTGGTCACCTGAATACTTGATTAACTTGGTCTAAGAGTTTGGTCTCAGGTTGGACCTCAAGCGGTGTATGTTGTTGGTCGAGATGATGATGATGAGTCTATTGTGGCCGGTAGTGAAATTAGCGATGATGCTGCTAGCTGGGAAACAGTTGAGGATGATGAAATGGATGCCCTTGATAACTCAGACAAGGTTGTCCTTCCCTTTTATTTAACAGCCTTTAGTTTCTATCTTTACCTTCCAGTGGTGAGTGGTGACATTGTGAATATAATTCCTCCTATATTTGTTTCAAATGTTTTTTTCTAACGAATGGAGATGGGGACAATCTTATGATGAAACTCTAAGAAGGCCGAAAAATGGGAAGCTGTAGGTGCAAAATAGCTATGAAGCAAGGTTGGACAGTGTATTTTTATGCATGGATATCTACCAGAAACAAAGAAAAAATAAAAGGAACAAATTTTCATGGCCTTTCATCATGTACTGGTCGTATGCCAAATTTTCGAGGAAATAAAAATTGCAATGATGCTCTATACCTTAGGCTTTATTCAACTGCAGCATCTACCACACTGGATGTTTGTTCTACATGGTTTTGGCTTTTGCTACTAGGTTCATGCATGTATGTTCTGTAAAGAGCTAAGATTTTTTTTATTTTAGTTTTTTTTTTTTTAGTTTTTTTTTTGAGGGTTGGAGGAGGGGCGGGGGGGGGGGGAGAAAAAAGAAAATGAAGAGAAAAAAGGAACGGGAGAGGGAGAGAAACAGGAAGGGAGAGAAGAAGAAATATGTAAGAAGACTGCAAAGACTGCACGGATTTACTTCACATGAATAAGAAAAAGTAGGAAAATAGAATTGAGTACCTGGCTAATCTTAAGTAAATTGCCAAAAGGTGCTTTAGAGTAAATGCATGATTAGAGGCTTGAATTATTATAACATGTGATTTCACATGTGGATGGAACGTGGAACTAATCTTTTCCTATTTTCTTGAGGGAATGGTTGATTTATGCACTGGACAATCCCACCTATTGTATGTTCCTTGCATGCTAAGCAAGTTTCTGCAGAAGTTGTGTTGTATGTAGAATTTTGTTTGTTGCAGTAGACATTGTTTATGAGCTCTGCAGAGGTTTCTGATAATATTGGTTTTCTTCTATGAACAAAACTGTCTGTTGTGTTATTTGCACATTGCCAATTTTCGACAATGTTCTAGGGATCCATGGTGTACAGATAGGATAGTCCTTTGGTTCTGAAGTACTTGCCAAACGGTAGCAAAGGAGAATTTGTGAGAAAACATTATATATTATTATTGTGTTCCCTTATCTTTTCCAGAGGCAGAGTTGCTTATTAAGATCCCAAATTAGTAAGAATAATCAGTTTTCTCACTTTCTGGGATAACACATAATTGATTTGGACAATTTTTTGAGATGGAGAGGAGAGCAATCAAAAGGAGAGGGATTTAGTCACTACGCGAAGGGTGTTCGGAGTGCTAAATTTAGCCAAAGCTATGAGGATTATCTCTTGTCCCTTATGACAGTGAAGGAAATTACAGTTGGAACTTTTTGGATTTTGGCAAGGTTTGAGTTAGATAACTGACTTGGCTAAATCTGCTGCTAATCCAATATATTTGATTAAGGGAATGAATATCTTCTTCTTGAACAATTTGTTTATATTTGATAGTACTAGATATACTTCTAGGTGGGTTGTGCATCTGCATCTAGAAGTTTTCTAACTGATATCAGCATACGGTTTTAGGCTCCATCTACAGAAGGCGCAAACATCAAGCCTGAGGGAGGAGAAGGCATGGTAGCTGGAGAACATAGTTCAGGAATGAATGGGCCATTGGCTATCCCTCTTGCTGCCATCGGATTTGTGACCAGACTGGCCTCTGATATATTCTATAGGAGGGGACGCAGACATGGGGATCCGTCCGGCTCGGATTCTTCTGGAGAAAATGACGTGCAGTTAGAGGAGGACATACATATTTCTGGTACAAGAGATTCTACCAACGTGTCTAAATCTCAAGATCCTAGTGCGACTGATGTTGCTGTTGATCAAACTGACCCAGACAAAGGCAGGGAATGTGCTGACTTGGAATCATCTGTAAAATTGTTAGATGTGGGTGAACATTCGTGCTACTCGAGGGCCGAAGAATTAGATGGTGCAGTCTGTTGCAATAATAACGTCTGCAGCTTTAAGCGCTTTGATACTGCAAAAGATCCCTTGGACCATTTTTTCCTTGGTGTCAACACAACGGTAAAACATTCATGCTTCATTTGGTTTTATTAACTATAGTTTGTCTTTTGTGTGTTATTTTTTCTCCTATTCCCAAAGAACTTGTGACTTTATTAGTTTTCTCCAATTCCCAATGAACTTGTGACATTAGGCAATTTATTTACTTAATTTGTTGGTCACCACTTCCCCAAGAAAACCTGTAAGATTTGGGGGAGTTTATATTCTTAGTTGCTGATGTGTACTATGCCCTAGAGACAAGGGGAGGGGTGAGGAAGGAAGAACAGGGGATAAGAGGAAGGAGTAGATATCTGAATGAAGAGAACCAGTATGACTTGGACAGACTAGGTCCTGGCCTGGTCATATTTTTTACCGGGAATTTGCCATAGCAGTTTTAGTAATATGCATTTTTTTTAGTCTTATTATTATGAGCTACTTAAATGCTCTGTATTTACGATGGTTGCAGAGCAACAGTGGAAGAAAGTGGCTCAAGAAGGTGCAGCGAGATTGGAATATTCTCCAGAGCAACCTCCCAGGTTTTTGTAACATGCCATCTGCAACTGTAAGATCTCATAGAGATTAAGTGATGATCTTTTAGTGGATGACCCCTTTTTATTTACCCAACAGATGGAATTTTCGTACGAGTATATGAGGATCGAATGGATCTGTTGAGAGCAGTAATTGTTGGGGCTTACGGAACACCCTACCAAGATGGGCTCTTTTTCTTTGATTTTCATCTTCCTCCAGAATATCCTGATGTACCACCGGTCGGCAAATTCTCCCTTACACCACCATTTCCATTTCCATTTCCATAGTATGATAATAACGTAACGTTCCATGGGAGTTCAATAGCAATAGTCCTTTGTTGTACTAGGAAGTGCTGCTGATGTGAAAGTCTTTTTACTATTGCAGTCGGCACATTATCATTCTGGTGGGTGGCGGATTAACCCCAATTTGTACGAAGAAGGAAAGGTGTGCCTCAGCCTACTAAACACGTGGACTGGAAGAGGAAACGAAGTGTGGGACCCACAATCCTCAAGCATCCTTCAAGTTCTGGTTTCTCTTCAAGGACTGGTCCTCAACTCAAAGCCCTATTTCAATGAAGCTGGATATGATAAGCAAATCGGGACTGCTGAAGGGGAGAAGAACTCATTGTCCTACAATGAGAATACCTTCTTGCTGAATTGCAAAACTATGATGTATCTTATACGGAAGCCTCCCAAGGTAACTCTTTTTGTTGAGCTTTCTCCATTGCTCATCATTCATCAGAATGGTACTGAATTTCGAAAGATAGTGTGTTAACTTTTCCCATTCGAGCTTAATTTGGACTCTTTTCAGTGGATAAAAGGAACACCAGCACCCACCTCTTTTTCGAATAGATGAGACTTGCACCACTGTAGTAGTGTAGTGTAGTGTAGTTGTAGAATGTCTTGATTTATCTTGTCTGTTGACATACATATATTGGGAACATCCAGGACTTTGAAGAACTAGTAAAAGAACATTTCAAGCGGCGTGGGTATTATATCCTCAAGGCTTGCGATGCATACATGAAAGGGTATTTGATAGGGTCTCTATCAAAGGATGCTTCAGAGACGGATAAGAGTGAAGCGAATGCCACCTCTGTTGGGTTCAAGCTGATGTTGGCTAAGATCGTCCCCAAGCTTCTCTCAAGTTTGAGCGACGTGGGAGCTGATTGTCATGATTTCACACACCTGCAGCAGTTGTAGCTCTCTCTCTCTCTCTCCCCGCTCCCAGAATTTAACCGACGCAAAAGAGGTTAGCCTCCTTTTTTCATCATTAACTTTTTCTCTGCTGCAGTTTATAGATATTTGCTAAGCGATGTTTAATTCTTGTGACAGCTCGAGTTTTTGGGAGCAAAATCTTAGGGGGATAAAGATAATTACTGTTCAGTCAGCTGAATGTGGATGACTAGATACTTTTGGATTCAGCTAGCCTTTCTTATTCACATACCTTGATTCTTTCTGAATGACTTGTTCCTTTGCTCTTTGGACCCAGGGATGCCAAATCCTTCTCATTGAAGGAAAGAATGTGTTTTCTAAACTATATTTTTTCGGTCGTAAGATGTTTATTGTTCATAAACTTGTGGAAAGCAGTATGCAAGAGACAACTTTGTGTGTGTTTATGTATTTGTTTGATGTTCTCCAGAAACGCCAAAAGTGGGAGGGGAAAATGGTGAACGATAGAGAAAATTTATTATCCTTGGTGATTGGTGAATTTAGAAGCTCAATGTTGTAAAACTCTGCATATTGTATCTAATTTGAAGAAAAAAGAAATTCTAAATTGTGGAATTTGACCTCTAACCTCTTGATTAGAGAAGTGTTGTGTACTTCCTTCAATTGATCACATGATTTATGCGGTGATTGCCATTCCTCCAAGGCCATTGCTTGTATTAATTCCTAAACTTCTTTAAACCCTTCTGGTTTGCTAGGCAAGGGAAACTAGTATCCAGTCCATAACCGCTCCATTCTTTGTTTTATTATTATTGTTATTACCATTATTATTATCATCATTATTATTTTTATTAAAAGATTATTTTTGTGCTAGACGTTCCTTCATTCAGTATCATTGGCCTTGAATATTTGTCGTGGTTGCGTAGACTAATGTTTAGGGTGGAAACTTCACACGTCTCCTGTGACTTCATTCCTTCTGTGGCTTTTGTCCATGTAGTTTATGTTTTTGGAGCGAGGTCTCCCTGAATTAATTTCCATATGCTTCATATTTGTTATAATGTATTATTAACAGGAATTATGTAATAAATTGATGGCATGTGTTACTTTTGAAAATTAATATTTAGGGAGAAAACAAAAGTCTCATTTATGGACGATGATCAATTTTCGTTCGAATTTGACGTCGTAGTGGTGTAAAAATCCACTGGTGAGAAAATTTTTAATCAATGGGGACTAATTAGAATCTTTTTGGGTATCATTTTCATTACAATACTTATGACCCATAATATGAAGATGATATGCGGTTTTACTCTTAACTTGTTCATTGAATTTCCAATAGATTTAGGATGAAATCACATTTGGGCTATGTGGATTGCTTTGCCTCCTCCATGTGATTGACTCAACTCACTTGCAAAATTAACGAGGGTCTGACAGCCTCGTTCTCTATAGAGTCCAGTAGATTTCTTTTTCATGGTCTTAAGATTTGACCGATTTTTCTCCCCCATGTAATAATGGTTCGTGCTCAACTGTGTCAAGATTAAATTTAGTTTATTTGCTCTTTCTCGCATGCTATTTTGCCTTTTCTCGAGTCCATGCCTATTGGTTTCTCGAGTCCACAATTAGGGTGTTTGACTGACAGGCCTAGGCCTCCGTCTCTGTGCGCACCTCACCACGGCCTCCAATGAGAGAAATACTTGCCTATTTCGGTACGTATAGTCCCTCTCCTTTACAAGTTAATGGGACCCATAACAACAGAGATTGAAATTTTAATATTTAAAAGTCATTTTGTGATAGAAGGGGAGCATGCGTACCGAAATACACTAGTATTTTTCCTCCAATGAAACCGCTCACCCTGACCCTGTGAAGTGTGAAGATGGAAAGGCCACCCTATAAACCTAATGCCCTGCGCTGCCTTGCCCTGCGCTGCCTTGCCCTGGGCTGCACGTGACCTTTGTCATTACGTCGCGAATATTTGCCAGAAGGTTGATAGACATGTTTCAGTTTGGACCACTTCTCTAAATTTCAATTTATCAAAATTAAAAACCCCTTCAAATTGAAAACGGGGAAATGAGAGAACCATGAAAAAGAATAGGGCTAGGCAAGTGTCTCTCTACATTTGTCGTGGTCAATTTAGACCTAAGAAGTGAATCCATCGGATCTATTTCGATTCGGTTCAATTTTGGATCCAGTCAATTGATTCTTCTTCACTGTTGATTCGGGATCGGTTCAGTTTTGGTTATAACAGATTCGAGCTGTATTCAGGTTTTTCTTATTTCGTATAGGTTCGGGTATGGGTTTGTTGATTATCAGGTCTTTGTTCAAATTGTCGTATTCGGGTTGATATCGGGTTGGATCATGTTAGGTCAGATCATGTGTTTTTAATTATCGGGTATTTCAGATCGATCAATGGTGATAAATTCCAAGTACCACCTCCCATTCAGATTTCTCACTTCATAGTAGTTTAGTCCCAATTCAATTCGAGAAAGTTTATATCTAACTTAAATACCATTATGAATAGAATGTGTAGTGCAAATACTCTTCAATCTCCGCGGATCTCTTTAAATTTCTCGTGTAATTGCTAACTGTACGTATACATTTATTAATTATTCTGATTTGAAATCTTGAATGTTACTAGTTATTTTTAATCTCTAATCGGGTCAAATCATTCGGTTCGAGTCACTTTAGTTTCGGTTCATGTTTAGGTCATTTATATTCGGGTTTTATTTCGGGTTCTGCTCAATTTTGGTTCGATTGTAATCAGTTCGGATCAAAGTTGATTTGGTATGGAATCGGGAATGGGTCATAATCTGGTCTCGCTAATTCGGTTCGGATCAATTTGGATTTCTGTTCAATATCGGGTCATCAAATTCGGGTGAAAATTCAGTTCGATTTCGGGTTAATCGGTTCTGTTAATCGATTCCGGTTCAACTTTACCAGGTCTAATCGTCATACAACATCTGTCTCTCTTTGATTGTATCGCTATTCTTTTGCTTATAAATTGCATATTCTTGGTGATCGATTCTAATATTTGAAGCTCCTATTTAATTTCATGTAGTCCAATTACGGATAGCGAGTGTTATTAAGTATGGCAATCGGGCCGGACTTTGGGTTATTTTTTAAAACCGGGCCGGGCTCGGGCTATGCCAGGTCAAAAAAATTATATTTTAATGTTCTTTGGGTGTGATTTTAAATAAAAGTTTAAGGGATAATTACACTTAGGTACCATTTTCAACTTTCCAATGACATTAATTTTCTATTGCCAAAATGTTGGACACATAAGTCCAATATTTTGGAATGATTTGGAAGGTCATTTTGCCACTTGGTATTGATTTGTCCAACATTTTTAAAAGTGGTACCGGCCCATCCAAGTCCCAATTTAAATACACCGGGCTAGCCACATTTTCGGGCCAGGCTTGGGCATCAATTTTTTTTCCATTGCCCAGCCCAGCCTAACCCGTCTTAGAATTGGGCCGGAACAAGCCGGACCCGATGAATAGTAAAAGTCCGATTAGACCGGGCCGGCCTCAAGCCATTCTTATATGTTATTCACAAAGCAAATTAAAAGTACGAACAATAAACCAACTCGCAGACACACACCAACCTTTACCTAATCAACCGTTCAAAAGAAATTAGGATAAGGCAACCAAGTCATGGAGTCCCATCTGCCATCCCCATCCATTTGATCTCAAGTGGGATCATATTTGAGCAGTCCTACTATTGTTTTAGATTATTTTTGTGTTTCCCTTCGTCCTTTACGCAGGTTTTGTTCAGCCATTAGTAAGCATGGCAGAACCTAACCTGGGCCGGTCCGACTGGACTTTCACTGTTCATCGGGCTCGGCCCAATTTTAAAACCTATTATCGTATCCAAGAGTACTTAGACGCTCATGAAAGCATCCACATCCGAGGCCGAGTTCAGATGATTAGGGCATCCACCTCAGTGAAGCCCAGAAAAAGGTCTTTCACATTTTCCAACTATCAACCTCACTCCAATCCCTTAAAAAAAAGGATCTCAACACTCGCATCAGTAAACCTTTTTAAAAGGACCTTCATGTTGAGTTTCTAACAACTTATGGCATATGATGAAACACAGAAAGTCACCACATATTTATGCTTTACAATTCCAGTAAGCAGAAGTAATCTTGACATATCAGCAAGTAGAATATATGGATATTAATTTTGACAAAAATACTTATTTGGTCAAGAAACCGCCATGTAAATGTGGTCCATTGTGATACAATTAAATTGTGAAATTCTCAAAATGCTCCTATTGTTTTAGGTTGGGTCCCAGAAGACACTGAAATTAAGTCTTTTTAAGTAAGAATGAACCACACTTATGTGTTATATAGGATAAGAATGACTTTATATTTTGATAGAAGGAATCAGCAATATATAACTAACTAATTAGTTTACAGTTTGGGAACATAAATATGGCCTCATATATATATGTATATATATATCCGTCTTATGCCGACGGAGTAACCCAATCGGGTGGTGTCCAAGAAAATAGTTGTAAATCTTGCAAGTAATCTTCCAAGGATCCAACAATTCCTTTCTGGAAATCAAAAACACCAATCTCATCACTTCTGCTATTACCAAAATGATCACGAACATCATCATCATCAACGTCGTCATCATCATCATCGCCTTGTTGGTTTGTGTGATCACAACAACAAAAATCCTCCTGCTTGTCCAAGTTCTTAAAGTGGAAGTAAATGCAATTAGGTTTGCAGCCAGGTAGAGAGGCAGAGAAGGAAGAATGATTGCTGAGAAAAAGGGAACGCTCCCCTAAGCTCTCCAACAAAACCCAAGTCTGCTTTTG
>ONZE01028258.1:0-28709 GCA_900322265.1 Macarthuria australis
ATGGAGATGCGCACCTAGGAAAGACGGATGAAAGAGAACCTGCCCTGAAAGATTGGCATTGGCCTGTGGGTCCGCTGCGGTAGAAGGCCTTAGCTGGCGTCCGATCCGTTTCATCGGGGTAAAGCTATCGTCCTTTGTTCCAAGAATATCACCCATTTCTGTACCGGTTCCGGAAGAGCGAAGAAAAAGAGGATGTTTTGTTAATAGGAACAAGAAAGTGTTTATAGCCGTAACGATATCTTTCCTCCAAAAAAAAGTAGATTCCCTTTTGTGACCAAGAGCCCATCCTTGATCCAAGCCGAGTTTTGCATTCCTTAGCTTGGTGCAAAAGGCTTCTCGCGGGTCCTTTTTGGGACTTACTCGTAGGGCATGATATCCCCAAATTCTTCAAGTACTTGCTTTTCTGAGAAAGAAGTCGTCTTGGTATTGGATCCGCTCTTCTGTTAACATGAACATGAATTCTCTTCTATTTGTCTTCTTTATTCTTAAGAGAACCTCCTACCCGTCTTAAGACCGCCAAGCCTTCTCGAATGAGTTCTACTATAGAAGCTTTCAACGTAGACCACCGGGGGACAAATCTTTCACTCACTGAGAAGTGAAAACCTGTGACTAGATCGTCCTGAAGACGGGTGCGACGGGAAGAAGTGGCATTTGGAAGTGTTGCTGACTTAACATTTAGGTTTCGACATAACAAAGCTTGCACTGTCTTTTCGCACTTAGGCGCACAGCGTGCCATTGGTAATGATTCTACTACGGTTCCACAAATTCGCAAGCTGATCCTAAGTAATCGTTGTTGTTCATTGGATTCCGGAGGAACAACTTCGTTAGGATTGGGGAATTGCTGCGATTCTTCCTGAATAGCCTGGATTCTCTCGTCGAGAGTCACTTTGAAAGTCTTACCTAAACTCTTCCGACTGAATATGATAAAGCCTATAAAACAACGAGCTACTATCATTTCTTCATTATAGATTGAGATCTTCTTCGAACTTGATGCACAAATAGATAGAATAGCAGCAAATAGCATCTTTCTAGCCTGCATCTTCGTGGAACTCTTTATCTTTCAGCAACTGAACGGGAAGTTTTTTAGGAAAGTTCGAATCGGATGCGCTCGCCCAGCGAGAAAGGCCCTGACCCTGCCAACCAAAGAAAGAAGAGAACGAAAGAACTTCGTATTTTGTTTCGTTGAGTCATGTTTAACCTTGAATGCTATTAATAGATTCTACAGCAATAGTCCCTCGGACTCGGAAAGTAATAACGAAAATGGCTAACCCAATAGCAGATTCCGCAGCTGCCACCGTTGGAACCAATAAAGCAAATGATTGACCCATCATATCATCCGAAGAAACAGAAAATACCAAAAAGTTCGAATTCACAGCTAATAACATTGATTCAATTGACATTGACATAATAAGAATATTTCGTCTATTAAGGAGAATTCCCCGAATACCTGAAATAAAGATGATCATAGAAAATGTAAAATATTTGATAGAATCCGTTGTCCTTCCCCCCGATTTTTGCCCTATCACTAGTGATTACTCCCGATCCGAAGCACCCCTTTTCCATTCATAGAGAAATCCTATCGTTAAAATCAATAAAAAGGCCATCATGGACCAAGATCCAAACGGATCAATCTTGTTGAGAGGTACTGCCCAAGGAAAGAAAAAGGTGACTTCCGGATCAAGGATAATAAATAAAATTGAAACAAGATAAAATCGTATATCGAAACGACTTCTGGCATCACCGAAAGGATCGAAACCACATTCGTAGGCCGACAATTTTTCTGGATAAGTCGAACTATTAGAAGAAAATAGAAAAGGAACACCGAGTGGGATCAAAGAAACTAGCAGACTGATCACTAAATAGAAAAAAATAGGCGCAAATTCTGACATCACCACAGACCACTTTGTTTTCTCGCTCCTTGCTCGCGGAGCGGCATACCGAAAAAAAGAAAAGCGTTATCGGATTTGAAGCGATGACTTAAGCCTCTTTCTGTTGGCCTTTAAAGAGCGTGACTAAGAAAAGGAAGAAAGGGGAATACTGACCCGCCTGTCGTTTTTCAATAGCACTTTGAGGGTAGTGTGGAAGATATTCTTTTGGTAATCCACCCTTTCTTACATTTCTTCTTTTATGACCCGGGCAAGAGACAAGAGGAGCTTTCCCTTAAAGTTTTCAAGGGGATGTTAGGATCTCCCTTGTAACTCGAGATAGAAAGCTCATTGTTCGAACATCCGGATTTTATCGGCGAACTTCTCCCTATAGTTATCAAAACAAACCCAATAACGAAGAATAAAAAGATAAGTAAACAATCATGAAACTAGCATACCTTGAATCTACCCTACAATCCGATCTTTCTTCTCTTATGATATTTCTAGTTGGATGAAAAGAGTGCTCCAAGGGCCACACTGCCAACTGCAAATGCTATTGCTACTGAGACTGCCATGGATGCTCTTTCACTTGCACAACCCATTCTTGCTAACAGCCTAGTTGTTGTCCAATCCCTGAGGGATAAAACCGTTAGCAAGTAATCCCTCTCGCTTTCACTAGTTGCCTTTCAGAGCCCTTCTTCTTCACGTGAACAAGCCCTTACTTGCAAAGACCTGATTTGCGGCATCCACATGATTTGCTGCTAAGACCTCCTTCTGTCCATCTGCAGTTCCTTCTCTGTGCTGCTCGTGGGATATCGTAACTATTGATCATGTCTGCTGTCTCTAGCTAATAAGATCTTCCTTCTCATCTTTCGATGCGCATCGTGTTTAAGGGAATTAGGTAACAAAGGACAAGGACCCACTACGCGCTAACTAGTAAAGGGACGTCCACAGGCTTACCTGCGAGCAAAGAGGGCATTCTGTAAGACCGTGGTTAAGAAGTTCCTGGGCTTACCCATGTGCAAACTGTTAGGAATCGATCGTCATGCTTTGACTAGTGGGATAACTTGAATAGTAAGAAGGGCTATCCGCAATCAACACATTCATGCACACCGCCATCAACAGACATTCCAAAGACAGACATGCACACTATCTCCACGCAAAACCACTACCCGCTTACTTGCTCTCATGTAGCGAAGATAGTTAGCACTACAAAATTAGCTTACCAGAGAGCTAACCTCTAAGAGATATTTATTAAACAAAGCACGGATGAGTACTTTCATCAGAAACGGAACTAGTAATAGACGGCAATGCTAGCACTATCAGCGAAATAAAAGAGTAAATGCAGAAAGACTTAACGCTCATCAGCAAGCAGAAGTAATACACTTTCATAAAGCAACAGAAGAAAGAGTGCCCTGCTACAACACAGAGAGGAGATATGGCCCAGAGAGAGTGCGCTTTGTACAACACTGTCTTCGATGCTTTGAATAGCGTAGTAAAGTAGCCAGTCACTAGGAGTAGTAAGTAGGGCTATCGCTTACTTTTTACCAGTTCAACGCTCTAAGACTAGGGTAGGGGAAGAAGGGGCAAGAGTGGCTCCGCTCCTAGTTGATAGAGGTATTTATTCAAAGGGGCGTAGCGTAAGGCATACTAAAATTTCCTACTACTACTAGAAAGGCATAAAGCAAGGGAATCAGGAAAGGCAGTCTTTTAAAGGAGAAATCTCGAAAGTCAGTCAAGCAGAAAAAGAATAACAGTAAGAAAGGAATAAAGGTACGAAGGTAATATCTCCATACTAGCAATCAGGTAATCAATCACTGCTACTGCTAATACCATTGCTATACCACTAATGCAGTCTATTTGGCGAATGCGTTCTCGAGACTCTTCCGAGTGTAGCAGCTAAGACGATTCTATAACAGACGATTTGGGGAATCAAACAGCCGATTCGAGTATTAGGAATGAAGAGCCTAGATTCAGTAAATCAGGTAGTTGAAATCAAGGAAAGCCCCGGAGATGCTTCCCAAGAAATGCAGCAAAGAGAGTTAAGTCGTCTTTGATTTGGAGCGAAATTCCCTCAAAAGGGATGTATAGGCTTCATCGAGTGCCTTACCGGAAAGCGACGAGATAAAGGAAGAAAAATGAATACTTACCTGGCGTAAGATCCATTTCGAACTTGTCTGATTTGGATGCCAGTTTAGGAAAGGAAGCAATAGGACCTTCCGTTACCGTCTGTCGAAAGACATCTCCCAATCTCTGATTGCCCCCGCTCTCGATCGTATGTATTTGAATTGAAATCGTAACCAACGAGCGAGCAAACTGAGACTATAGCAACCACTCGTACTCTTGAAATTGGCATTACTTTTCTTCACCTTCCCTTTCCCCTCGCCTTGACCGAACAACGGGAACAGGCATATTAGCCACAGCAACCGCCACAACAGGAAAGCTCTTTTCGACCCTCTCCCCTTGACAAAGTAAATCCTTCGTACTATCGTATCGGTCGAGTAAAAGATCCTTCCCTCTGCTCGTTAGCAAGCAAGCCCCACTCGTAACCGAAACAAAAGGCACAAGGAATAGGAGGAGGAGGAGGTAATGGAATTACAGATTTTCGTATTTTCAATCGGACAAGCAATCGTAATAGGCAACCTGCATAAGCAACCGGAAAGCCAGCAAGAAATTTCCCTGAATGTGCTATTCATTTATCTAATATTTTTTTAGTAGGAACCTCCGGATCAGAAATAGGAATCGGAGCAAGAGTAGCAGCTGCTGGTGCTGGTGTAGGAGCAGAAATTGCAGTCAAAGGAGAAGGAATAGGCAAGCGGGAAAGCTAGTAGGAACAGAAAGACAGAAGCAAAAGGATCCACTCGCTCAACTAACTAGTTGGTAGTTATAATAGGCACTCGCAAGCAATCGATATCGAAATCGGAACTTGCACACTAAAAGAGTATTCGTCTTCTCTTGCATACCCTCTTCCGGGCTTTCTCACTCCAGTTACCTGCTCATTATCATTAGCAAGCCATCGTAACAGACGCAGGAAAGCAAGCTTCAGAAGCAAAGGCGCAGCCGAAACACGTACATAAGCAAAAAAAAAGCCCTTCGCCTGATAGGTCTTGTCTTGCTTTAATCAGTAGGGGCCTCGTGCCATGCTTCGTCCCCTTTCTAGGCATTCTCCTTGAAGAAGGAAGACGGGCTTGAACTTGAAAGATTGCTTTTATGTGGTTGTTGGTATGCTTAAAACTCACTCGTCGATCACCTAGCCGATCCCGAATAGCCCGATCTTTATTTCAACCGATCTGCCGGGCCTTTCCATATTGATTGCGCGCGGGTCTACGAGACATGGGACTTAGGGCAACTCTTACTCCGGCTTCCGGCGGCGGCCCGGACGTGATGGAAGCATCTGGTATGTAGAATGTACACGGTTGGGTAGTAAGAGGATGAGGCCTTCGGGTGTTCGCCTCTTTTGATTTAGTTTCCGAACGAAGTGGTTGCTTCTGCTTGTCGGGCAGCCTCACTTCATTCATGCATGGGCGTTCCACAAACGAAAGCGAACCAATGCCTTTCCTTTAGTGGCCGCGGTTCGCTGTTGGACATAAGAGTGACATTCATTCTTGAATCTTTTCTATGATTCATTCATTATATTACGGATCATGTAAACGGAGACCTTTCTAAGGTTCCCTAGATCTTATCCCACCAGGAGAAAGGTGTTAAGATCAATGTCATCTAGGGTTCGATCAGTGGTAGCTGGGGTCATCTTACCTGGAGCAGATCGGTTGGTCTTATAGACACGAGACTGAAAGTTCCTTAGGGGTGCCCCACTCGACTAAAAGGAGAGGAACACGATTCTTTGATAGACTCTACCTTGCTCGAGCTGCTCCTCTTTCTTATTGATAGCTCCTGAGCGCTGTTCGTAGGAAAGCTCCGAGTTCCTTAAAATAAAATAAGAAGTGGTGCCCTTCCATCTCTAGCGGATCTGGCGCTCACGTGACCGACAGTGATAGATCTGTCACTTCCAGAGGGAGTTCTGTTATGAGTGACGAGCGAATGCCCTATTGATCAAAGGTCATGAGCTCTGTTATGAGTGGGCTTTCTTTCGTTGATCAGGAACCTCGCCCGCCATAGCGGAAGTGCACCCATTCCTTCGTATCGCTCCCCCTGACTGCAACTTTTTCGCTTATTCATTAGGGCTCTGTGACAAGGGCGGGGCCTCGCTTACGGGGCCTATCAGCCGGAAGCTCGAATCTTTAAATAGCTTTCGGTCCTTCGTCATGCGTTCTCTCTCTTCCTTCCGTCATGCTACTGCTACTGTCATGTGCTATAAATGGATCCTCCCGTCGTCTGTTCCCTCTCTCATGTTATACAGAGTTGACCGCTCCCCTTTTCTTAATCCAATGAATAAGCGAGGGCTTCGCTCGCTTAGAAGCAGGGGCGGGCAGAAGCTGCATTAATTCGTTCACCCGCGCGTACATATTCTATTGATCGCATACGATCAAGGAGCCGGTCACCGGTGGTGTTCCAAACCTTCTATTGAATCTCTTGGAGGAAAGACTACTAGTAGGTAGTGGTGAGCGAGTCAGTGCCGGTAGCTGTAAACTCTTCTTTCTCGATGGGAATCATAGCCCTATCGTAGCCAAGTCAATGGACTTGCCTTTCTTGCTTGAATCAACTTCCTAAACCTCTTCCTGCTCATTGACTATTGGAAGAACTTTCAAATGGAACAGGTGATGAGGGAAGACCTTCTATCTTAGACAAGAAAATGTACCGAATACAGATAGGGAAAGCAGTCTACTCATGCCCAAGCACAACAGAATAAAAGGCCTAACTCTACTCTCAAAGTAGTGAAGTTCCCCAAAGGTTCGGTATCATAATAAAGTAGTATGCCGGAACTCTTTCTCTTAAGGTGCGGAGCGAACTGTCGGACTAGGAGCTGCGATTGCTTTTGTTTCAGAAGCAGGGCTTTCTCGATAGCTAGCCAATTCATTTCGAGGGTAGCAATGATGAGGTGCAGCCGTCCGCTAACAATCGCCAATTTCGTGTCAAGAACGATCCCATAAGCGATCCTCTCTAAGTAGAAATCTCGATTTCCTGTAACTATGGTATGGGTAATAGGCATTTTTCCTACACATTCAAGTGAAATTTTTGTTTACAAACATATCAGAATTTAGATGAATCAAACGACATTTTCTGGAATCTGGCATTTAGCGACAGGTGGATAATGTATTAACGTCAATTGCGAGAAGAGGTCTTGCTGCGCGCTGAGTTATTACCGTAATGCATGATCAAATCAAAGAAAGTGATGACCATGCTGCTTACGCGCTTAAGCCCAAGCGAAAAGGTCACTCTTGTTAAGAACAGAAAATGTCGTTTTTGTGTGACAAAAGCTAAACATAGGAGTCGTCATCCTGAAATCGACTCATGCTTACTGTGCCCACTACCTTTCCAATAACCCATACGCTTCGCCTTCTCCCGCACCCGGATTGATTGATCATAAAACAGATTGGTGAGCTGCTGCTTGATGAACCGTGCCGCCCTTCAATCGCCGAGAGTTTCGCTAAGAACGTTCAAAACTCACTCTAAAGGGAAGAGTTAGCCGAACTTCCAGAAAGCCATGAAGAGAATTCCTCTTGTCCGTTTTAAGTCGAACCTTACAAAAAGAATATTTGACAGACATAAACATAAATGTCATCCAAAAATGCCGGGAAAGCTTGCGCAAAGCGGATTCCAACAACTCGCCTAAATTCTGCTGCCAAAACCTATTCGAACAGGAGACTAGCCCGGCGCATGTACACCAGGCTGGTTTTTAAGCTCAGTCGGGGACACCTAATGAAGGTAGCTACGGGCAATAACAATGCACCAACCTTACCATATGGAAAAATCAACCACTAGGAGAATCTAGAGCTAACTGGAGTTCTGTTCCATCCTTTGATAGAGTCACGCACCTATTTGAGTGAAATCGTTTGGGTGAAGCTTGTGAACTGAACACCTATTTTAATTCAGCTTGTCGGGACAGATAATTGAATGAAGCTTGGAATTCATTAATAAATGAAATTAAGACAATACGACAGAGCAAAATCTAGCAACTTTTTAATCTTTCTTGCCAAGCGGCTTCATTCGGGTCCTCCAGTAAGGGGGGTAAAGTAGCGTAGGAGCTCTAAGCCTATCTGCTGTTGAATAACCGGTGTGAGAGTTAGAAAAGAAAGCTAACTTCACTTCATGCGTAATCCTCTTCTTGCAATAGCCGGTCTGTCTGGTCTTGTTGGTGAATGCTTATCCGTTGTTAGCGCTTTCGACTTCTCTTCTCATCTCACAGATGTCGCCTTGAGAGTTCCATCCTCACCCGGGCTTAGCTCTTTGAAGCAGATGTTGAAGGAATAAGCGATACCATTGAATCCGTTGTCAGAGTATGAGCTGCAGTTGTTCACGAATCCGTTTCAGGTTATCGGGAAGAAGAGAAGGAAGACGGTGCTATAGAAGAAGTTCTTGGAGGAAGAGTAGCTCTTGTCTCTTTCCCGGCAATGTCAGATCAGGAAGAGCCGGCTTGACTTTCTCTCTTTATTTAAACGCAATATCTTTAAGTAGCAGAGTGGCTACTGATTTCTGCTCGTAGTTCCTCTCTTGTTAGTGTAGTGATACAGTACTCGTGCAACAGCGCTTACAGCAGCTTGTAGTGTATGCATGGGAGTGACTATATATTTCTTTTTCACTTTAGGTTAGGAGCGAGGACTTTCTCTCGCGGTAGTGCGCTTACGGCGTGCTCGCACCGGTCGACTACAAGGCCCATGCCTTGCTGCAGCAATGGCAACAAGGAGACGAACCGTGGTAATCTTAGAAACAGGGCTGCCCAAAAAGTCTCCTCATAATCCTGCCCAAAAAGATCAACAGAAAGAATGCTGTCCTACTATTAGAAGTGATGAAGGGGAAGTCGTTTACGAGTTCGGGGTAGAGCTACAGAATAGCTTTCGATGCCAAGAGTTCCTCTTCAAATCTGCGCCTCTTCATCTTCCTAAGACGAGGAGAAGGTAATGGAATTAGAATGCCAATGCTTTTCACAGACGGAGATGGACGAAAGAAGTTTTGTCACCAAAGACGAGACGAGCGGGAAAACCCTCACTTCTAAGAGTAGGACAGCAAGGCTCGGAACGAGGTCAGTCCATGGTTCAAAATCATTCAGATTTCCGGGCGGAAGGCAATCAGTCGAAAGAACGAAAGCCTGTCTTAGTCTCAGGGCGCAAGGTTTAGAAGCGGATTTCGATTCCATTCCTTTGAATTGGACTTTGAAGCATAATTAGACGCGGATTTAAAGTCGCCAGCGGACTGACCCGATGAATTCCCCTTTTGGGGCCCCGGGTCAGGAGAGCTGAAAGGAGAGTCAGTATAGAATACTGGTAACCGCTGACGAAGGTCAGCCTAAGCCTGTCAGTGATTTACGGGAATAAGTGATGAAGTCTTCAGTTCAGAGTGACGAACAATTCACCAATGAGCTCAGCCTTTGTAGGCGAAGAATTGGGGACAGAGGCAATTTCGACTAGCACTTCCAGAGTCAAGTAGACTTCCCTACGTTCCCAAGGGCGTCCCCTTAGTATCCCCGGCCAGTAGCAAGACCATACGCAGCTCACGCTCATCTTATTTTGAATTCCACCTTTCCTTGCCCTTTTTGTACAGGCATTCTCCGATAAAGACAAAGTCATTCAATAGCTCTGTAGCTATTGAATACAGAGCTACAGGATTGGTAAATTTTTCGCATTTTTAGCGAAATCTATTCCCATGTCTACAACATCCTTTTAGAGATAGGAGCGGCACCGGACTAGTTCTACTTAAGCCAAACCGACCTATACCCCTATAAATGATGGATGAGAACTGGAATGAACACCGTGGGGAGCTAGACCTGCGCTTAGGAGAAGAATCCTGTCTGACTGACCCTACCATGATGATTGAATGACTGAGCTATGCCATGGAGGAAGTCTTTCTCTGAGCATGCCGTGGAAGAACTACAACGCTGCTGCCTTGGCTAAGCTGCTTGCCCGAAGCTCTGTTCCTATCACGCAAGAAAGAGACATCTTTAACTGAAATGCTCTTATTATTATATGAAAGCTTTCGGTCTCAATTTCCGTCTTTCAATCTAAATTCCATATCTTTTTACATGTCACTGAGCGATCTCCCTCGTATGGCAATGCCAAAGCAAAAGAGTAGAGCAGCGTCTCGCGGAAATGAATTGACCAGATCGATGGAATTGCACGATGCCGAGTTCTCTCCTTGTCCACTACCTCTGATGAACGAAAGCGATCGGACAAAGGCAAGATATCTTTCTATATAAAGAGAAGACCGACCTTAGCCTATTGAGGCAAGATCTCAGCCTTGACCACGTAAAAGCTCGAGCTTTGGATCGATACCCCGCCCACCTCCCTTCTCGTGTTAACACACTCACGAATGAAATATCACATATGTATATACTGACTCCTTACTACTACTTGAACCTTACCTACCCGAGCTATAATACAACCAGATAGCCTAGGACCATCAATCGATCGGCTAATCCGCTCAAGCAAGAGAATCTAAGATGACTTATTAGACACTGCGCAATTAGACCTATGTGCCTTATCATCCCTAAAGAAGACTCCTTCCCCATTTTCTAGTAGGAAGACCTGGAAATTTATATCATCAGTAGTGGGCTTTCCGAGCTTGAAGCAGCAGGCATCACGAGAACTCAACTTTCAATGTTTGGCGTGGTATTTTACCCTGCCTCCCTTGTCTTTTCTCTTCATACATCGACCATACAATTGATCTGAGAAGGGATGCCTCAGAACCGGGGAGATGACTGATGGTGTAGCCGGGTAATCTTTTTCATTAAGAAAGGCATTGAATTTCTTCCTAACCAACAGCAACACCTCTTTCTCCCGATTCTGATCTGGGCAAGAGGTGGGGCGAGACCCGGGGAATATCTTGTTCAATTGATGGATCATCGTCTTTTCTTTCTTTGTATCATCGAGACACCCGAAGGGCCGGCCATATGTACCTCGGGAGACTCGGCCCATTCAAATCAAAATAGAACGAGCACCTACGACTAAGAAGAATAGAATGTCGACCACAGGGTAAGATGATCTTCTAATACGAGGGCGAGTGACTGGTAAAGTCATTAAACTTAGTTATTTGAATCAACATGGCTGCAAGTGGACTAAGTTTATGTGTTTAAACTGACTACGACCAAGCTACTTCAATCAAAAAAAAAAAGTACTCCCCCTATTATTAAATATATTATTAAATAGGGGAATGCACGCTAAAAACTGTTAATCAGGAAAAAAATCCAAGTTATACTTGAAACAAAGAAGAATTGAATATGACTATGTTCTCAACAGAGAATTAAATTTGGTACTCATTTTTGGAATTTGAGGTAAGCCAATGCTAAGGTCTTCACCTCCAGCCAATCTGAATCTTAAGTCAGCGGGGTATTCAAATATAGCTGCTTCTAGGTCAAAAGCAGGTTCGCTAGCACTCTTTTCAAGCTAGCCAGTATCCTTTACTTTGACTAATAGAATAGAAGGTAAGGCAAAGACTAAAGGTATATCCTAAGTTACTGCCAGAAAGTGAAGTGAGCTCTCCAGTCTCAGAAGAGCACGAGAGAAAAGCAGATCAAGGGAGTTCCGCCAGGCAGAATCGTCTTCCTTCCGCATTCGAGCGAGTTGCAGACCCAGTAGGAGTTTTGAAATCTCTCAGGCCAGGGCAAGCGCAGTCATTTTTGCTTCCCCCCTTTAGAGATTACCTGTATCTAGAATAGCTAGTTTAACCATCTCCTCAAGCCTGCGAACTAGTTTCGAGTACTAAGGCCAACAATTGGGAGTGCCCGGCCATATAAAATGCCAGTTAAAGTTCCCCACCAGACAGCAGGGTAAAGAGCTATTGTTCTAATTCCTCCCCTTCCATACGATCTAAGGAGTTGCCGTACTCCCGTGAGTTTGAGTTGGTTCAGCCTTCTCCTGCCCTACCTTCTGATCTGCTTGGATAAGGTGGAGAAATAGAAAGAGTACTTTATCAGTTCAAGGAGGGCGTCCCAAAGTCAAGCAAGTGGTTAAACGGGGTCCCCGCTCTTATATACTTTATGTCTTATATACCATTTTCTTCCTTTTCCCAGTGGAGCAGGAGTTTAGTTCTTGGCTTCGGATATCATTCCTAGTGCTTCGCTTCAAAAGGAGGCTTTAAGTAAATAGCTTTGGCCTTCCCCATAGTAAAGGAGCTCCCCTCCAGCCCTTTCCAATCCAAGGTCAAAAAAGCAGGAGCAGGAAGACTTCCCAAGTCTGTAGTTTCTAAGTATTCTCCAGCAAGAAAAAGTCTGATATTTCCCCTTCGGGTTGAGATCCAGTTAAGGCCAATTGTTTACTTGCGGAGCCAGTGATTCAATAAAAGTAAGCACAAGCCCGTTACTCTTCAAGCCTGGTTACTGGACCGCCATTTTATATATGCTTTTTGGGACTCCTAAAGTAGGCTGCTGCTTTGGAGGACTATTTCACCAGCGAGTGGTAGTTTGCTAAATCCATTGGTAGTTCTCTTCCAGCCCCTGGGGCAGCCCTTACTTCATGTTTTGTTCCAGGCTAGCTCCTTGACATATAGTTTCTGTTATCTTTTCTTGGGTCACTTTAAGCTAGCAACAGCTATTGAGTTGCAGTTCCAGCAGTTGAACACAACTGTCCTCAAATCCATCGTAGCAGCAGGAAGCATCCAACTTCTTTTTAATAGTGCATATTTTAAAGAGTACCCATTGATGCAGAGAAGGAGATCTTCCCTTTGTCGGGTGCATGCATTGAATGCCATCTTTCGGGTGATGAATAGTAGGGAATCGTGGTGATCTTCTAACATTTCGAATTTATCACGTGAGGCAATCTTTCGACTCTTTTGAGCCTACGGGCTTGTCCCACGTGAATAGGATAGCCTGCTCTAACCAGGCTTGCTTGGAGAAGGCTTGCAAGAGGTACTCCCTTCAAATAAGTATTACAAAAAGGATTGGCTGACCCCTCAAAGGTCATGGCAGAAGTGGAAAGACTTAGGACTAGGAGAAGGAAGCGAAAGCACTGCCAAAGATGAAAAAAGAGATTCCACTGGCTGCTAATCTGATATTAGAAAGATTCTCTCTTTCCTTACTGGATAGCTCCTGGTAATCATACATCATACTACAAGTCTCCTTCTTTGGATCGCTCGTCACCCTCATAGGGAGGGAGCAACTGCGTGATAAGATCTCCAACTGGCTCTGCAACTCAAACTTACACGGGATCTCAAAGCAAGCTACGGGGAGAAGAAAGAAGGACTCCTATGATGGAAAGAGAGTCAGAACAAATCGTGACTTCAAGGGAAGGACATCTATCTCTTCGCTATATCCCTAACTGGGACAGTCTTATGACGAGCCATCCACCGTTGAGACTTCCACTGGATGAGAAGATCTTCACTTTCATTATGATATGCTAAAAGTCTAGGTAATAGAGCTGGACTTTTCTCATAAGAGCCAAAGCGGCAATATGAATTATCAATGATATATGATATCACTCTTCTAAATAGTTGTTCTAGTTTTTCTTGCTTGCTTAGGCCCTTACAGTAGGTAATCTTTATTCAACAACTGGGGCAAGCAGGCAGGGAAAGAACCGATTCTATAGCTTCTGTAAGAACCGAGTCTGACGCCCCTTCTCTAGTCTTTACGATCCCCAATTTGAATTCGGAACAAGAAAGAGTCACTTCTTTTACCTGGTCTTGGTGCTTTAGTTATAGGCGGGTAAGTAGCAAGGTTAGCCTAGTCCGAAAGAGCATAGGACTTTTCTTTGACTTTTCGAAATTCTTTCTATACTGCTACGCCCGCTCTAGTCCTATCTGAAGAAGGTCTTACTCGTGAAGTTAGGTATAGTGCTTTGATGCGGGGGGCATGTCTAAAACCTATGCCCCTAGTTCGAACAGACGGGTGCTGCCTTGCTTTCCAGAGTGATAGTGGGCGAAAGAAGACGCAACTAAGTTGGTGATAGGTGCATCATTTAATGAATCTAAGGATATTCTCACTATCTAAAACTAAGGGACGAATCGAAGGTTTGGCACAGAAGACATCCTTTGTTAGGACTGTCTTTATGAACGTAGACAAAGAAACCAAGAACTTCCTCCTTTCTACCGACGCAAGAAAGACAAGAACCCCTCCCCCCTCTAATAAGGTATGGTAGGGCACGCACCAGAACACATGTCAAATAGAGTTGCTCTTGCCCCATCTCTCTCAACAAAGCTTCTCTTCGGAGAATACCTTCGCTTCACTCGCCTAAAAGAGCTTAGAGAGACTGACGGAAGTTATACCTTCTGGTTAGGGATTTCCATTAAAAGAAAGAAGGTATATAGATACCTTAGGCTACGAAAGCCTTTTACCCTCAACAGCGTTCAACTTTCCTTTTGAACTTGCAGATGAAGAAGGTGGCCTCTTCCTGTTCTTGACAGGCTAGTGAATAAGCGATGATATCTTTTCTGGTCGTTTGGGCATAGGGAAAGGATTCTTTCCACACCATCTACCTCAACAGCAATATTTCAACCTTTTCTCAGATATAGACCTTCTTTTGAGTGACGTAAATAGGCTAAAGGTGATCTACCATGAAAAGGAGTGGAAAGCCTAGTAATAAGGATAACTCTCGAAGGCTTTGAATCTATTACATTAGTAGGGCTACGGCTGGCCCTTTCGCCTCAATAGGGGGAATTCCATTCTTAACATCTTTCACAGGCTGCAGAATTCGTTACCATATAACCTTACCTAAATTCTATTCAATTCTACCTTCTTCTTGCTCTTTCTCAAAAGTGCTATTCAAGTCAATCTGAAGAACAATATTCGCAAGCGGAATAACTCAACGTCACTCTTACGTAAGAAGAAGACTTCACACCCTATTATAAAGCATCCCTATCTTCTGAGAACTCTTCTGCCCTTACCAAGCTCTATGTTCTTTCTTTCAACGAGTGAAGCTTCTCGGCTAACATAGGAGCGTTGGAGTGTACTTTTCTTTTAAGCCTAGACGTCTTGCTTTTACTGGACTTAGCTTTTAGTGGGAAGAAGGCTTGCTTATCGTAAAATATCTTCTTTCCTTCTTTCATTATAGCGATGAGCCTTAAGGCCCATACCTGATCCAAGGGTGCTTGCAGATTCACTTCCTCAGCCTGGACTGGCTCGCTAGCAAGATGCTCGTACTAGCTCCAAGAGCTCAAGCAACTCTATCAGTGGACGGTGCCCTACATCTCCCTGTCCTACTTATCCCGCTTCTCCTATTAGCAAGAAAGTAGGTCTACGAAAGCAAGCCTAAGAGCGGTCCTCAAGGCCAGGGGTATTTCTTCCTTTTGAATCGGAATTTAGAAGGTGAATCTGGCGATCTCTCTATGGACTCACTTCGACTTAGGAAAAGGAATTTCACTCTTCTAAATAAAACATGCCCTAACATTCTATTCGCTTTCAAGCGACCCGCCCATTCTATCAATAGTAGAAAGATTTTATCCAGAATAGGCCTATACAGCCTTTACCAGGTGCTTATTAATACATTGCATTGAATTAGTCGAAGAATCCTCCCTTGTCTCTTTCCTTTGCTGTGCTATCAACAGGGGTAAGTTGGCTACTTACTTAGGTCAAGGAGAAATCACCCCTTGCCTGACTCCTTTCTTTTTTCAGGTTATTACAGAGGTGAAGGAAGGCGTCACAGAAGACAAAGTGGAAGTAAATAGAATTACCTGCTCTCCTTGGAAAGGTACTGGAGCAGTCCTTAGGCCGATAAAGTAATTACCTGTCGCAAGGCCTACAGAAGGCATATTCGAGTACCAGTCGCCGATAAAGCCCGCCATATCTTCCTTATCATCTCAGATGGTATCGAATAGGAAAAGGAAGGGAACTGACACTTGACTGAAAGCCACGTCTGCCTCACTTGCTTTAGAAGAACCTCTTACTGTTCTCGAATAAGCAGCTTGAGACAGAGATCTGTCTATCCGCTCTTTCGGAAAAAGGGAATAGAGCACATAATCTTAGTGATTCTCTTCTCCTTGGGCTTTGAGGGGATTTCATTCATTCTGTCCTCACTCTTCCTCTTTAGCATTCTTCCTGCACACTAAACATATACCTGCTTACTTGCTCTCATGCAGCGAAGAATTCAGTCTCGCTTACCCGAGAGCTATGAGAGAGAGTCCTTGACAACAGACCGGCTATGCACAAGGTCAATACGGCTTAAAGAACGGCCCTATGCCTCGAAGAGTGACTTCTTACCCCTCTCTCTCCTTTAGGTTAACTCAGATCTTTCTCCTAGAAGACGTGAAATCAGGTAGAATTGAATAGAATTTATGTTCTGACGTGAAAGGCTAAGCCTTTCTTTCATAGAAAGGGCGCATTTTGAAAGAATAAATCGGGTGTCAATCGGGGAACGATCGATTGGGTGTCCGGGGTGCAATAAAGATAGGGGACGATACGCTTCGCCGTGCCAGCTATGAGGCTATATTCTCGTTGAGTCGGGCGCTTGGGAAGACTGTCCTGTCGGGTTGGAAAACCAACATCGGACCGGGATGTTGTTCCCTCCTTGTCTGAAAAGATTCGGGAAGAATCGGGTAAGTTCGCTCTACACTGTCCCTTAGATTGGGAAGGACATAGGCTCGGCACATTTCGTAGCTATCATCGTCGCGTCCGTCAAATTCAGGCGTTGGTGCGGGTGGCAGCTTTTCGGTACACGGCCTTGCGTTGTCGTCAGCCGTACGCCGTTGAGCAGCAGTCTTTAGAAGCATGTCATCTATGAACGATCCGATGAAACTAGAGATGGAATAAAACCTAGCTTTTCGTCACGCGAATTAGCCGCCAGTCTTTGAGGTCGCCTTCCTTGCTTGACAGTATAGCCTGCGGGTGAAATACTAGATGTCGGATTCTACATGGGAATGATAATGGTGAGGCCGAAGCAAACCAGCCCACGAGCTAATCTGTAAGCTAGTGAGTCTCTCTTTTATCCCTGGGGATATTATATCGTAAGGATCTAGTAATCCCACGTGCTATCAAGTAAGGCGAGAAGGTACAGAAGTTGCAAAGTAAGCGTAAGTCTGCCTTGTAGAAGTAGATAGCGTAAGATAGCGGACTGGTGCTATCGTATAATAAGATAACGCTTGCATTTAGGAGCTTCGAAATAGAATAAGTTGTTTTCAAGGCACTTAAAATATAGTAATAAAAGAAAGCCGAACCTCTGATCGGCCTAGACACAAGAGTGAAGGCGTGGAGAGAGATTTGAGATTCCGTAAGTAACTCAGTGCTTTAGAGCTTGGAAAAAGAAAGAGACTTATTGAAAGCTAATACCATGGAAGGCATAAGAGTGAAGCGCTTGGAATAGAGAGCATCAGTATGGCACCAAAGCCACTTATCTCGTTCACATCAATGGACTTCTCGAAAAAGAGACCTTTCCTTTGACAATAACAAATCGTATTTGGATAGTGAAAAGCATGCATGGATTTAATTGCGTGAAACCTTCCCACGAAGACACCAGATCCGAATCTGGTTTCAATGTCGAAAGAAAGACAGAAGCGGAAGAGCCAGATTTAGACAACCAACGTCAGCTACGAGTTCGCACCCCAACCAACAGCTGCCTTTGCTAACCTTGCCTTATCTGAACTAACGCACTCAGAAGGTCACATCTGTCTGGCTGCTAAAGGAAGAGCTGTAAGACAAGAACTGCTAGCTACGGGTTGTCTGTTTTGAATATGCCACTTCTTTTTCTTCCTTGTTTTTTTTTCTTCTTTTTCTTTGGTATCTCTTTGGGCCTCAAGCTTCGTGGCCTGTTCACAGCCTTGACGGGCCTTTAACGATAAGGCAGAGTAAGCCTGACGGATCGTGGATCCAGACTTGATATCTCGGATCCCGGACCAGCTGTGGAAGACGTTTTACAGTACGTAAACAAGGAAAAAGGTAGGAAGTGAAGCAAGAAGAGAATAACCTTCTTTCTCGATAAGTGCAAGCGTGTCTAAGTAGAGAAGTTTGCAGTCCCTTCCTTGATACTCAGTGTTTTCGGCCCAAGTAGTCGCAGGTTCTCTATCTGGCGGATAAAACAAGAGCCCTTGCCCTGGAGGCTTGGTTGCCCAGGAGCAAGCTACCTTTACATCATCATCGAACTGACATTCTCTGCACTGAGTTCTCTCAGGTTCCAACTCTTGTTTTTCCGTAAGAGAAAGGAAAGAGATTTCTAGTTCCAGTTCCGCCTATGGACTCAGAAGGAAAGATCAAGCTCTTGTTGGATAGAAAGATGGAATGAAATTCATTGATTCATGTTTTGGGCCTAGAGTTGGATCGGGAGTTTACCCTTTCCTTGCCGCATTTCTTCTCGCCCAGCCGGAATTCCATATACACTCGACTCTTAAAGCGCTGATCACTTACTCGACCGTCAGGGAGAGCTTTTATCCATCCTTTATCAAGGAAATTTCTAATTTCTAAATCAACCGGAAATAGAAGATGGAGGCTCTTGGCTTGGGGCAGAGAGATCTTTTTCATATATTGCTTTTTACGCCCGCTATTCCATTAATGAATGAATTCTTTTCGGGAAGGGAAAGAGAGATTGTTAAGATATGCTGGGGGCATATAAAGCCTTTTTAGCGGCCTCGGGAACTGTATTCATTGAACACTAGGATGATATGTCTTTCAAGTTGCTATCGTTCCGCAAAGAATTCATTCATTGAGTCAGGTCCGGTCCGTACCGCCTCTCTTGGACTGTCTTTAAAAAAAAGCCTCACTTCTTCTTTTCCGATAGTAGTGAGTCGGCTAATCGAGAGCTCTCTTCCCACATGGAATTCTCCGCTTGACTTCTGAATGAGCAGCTCCTTTGGAACTGAAAGAAGATACCAACTCTATTCTCCAATCGGTCAATCGGTTGTTGCTTCTTGTCCTTCATTCCATCCACCTTCTTCTTATCCGTAACGGCAGTTTCCCTTATTCTTTTATCAAGAAGAAAGATGAACCTGGATTAGTGGATTTTCAAGGAAGAACAACTACCGCCGATATTCTAGTAGTCCAAAGAGATCCATTCTCGATCCAAGATCCTATGGGTGCAACACCAACACCGGATTCCATTCGATTCCTTTCTTCTTTTATTAGAATACACGCCGCCTACATTACTACCATAAAGGATCTAAAAGGAAGTTCTTATTGGAAAGCGGGTCTTTTAGGCTAGGCCTGATTTTTATGTACCATGAGTGGATGTCGTCAGAATTCTTCTTATAGGACCGGACTCGGGATAAACTATTCCACATCGGGGGAAGGGAAAGACCTAAAGCAAGCTAGGCCCCTTCTTCCTTTTCGGCCTTTTTCCCCTATGGAAGACTCAAGTGAATCTCGTACTTTCGGCACGAGGACTTGAAGATGCAACTTTGATCGTCCTGAAGGTGGCATACTTCTTTAATTTAAAGATTTTATAACAACTGTACTAATAGGAAAGAGAATCCGTGAGTTTGCACCAGAGAAAGCTAATTTTAGATAGGAAAGGTGGAATATGTGCTTCGATAAGTTCACGTCTTTGATGTCTCCCAATTGAATTTACTTTCTAAACCCTTTCTAGTTTTCTTGCGAAAACCTACTTTTTAGATGTTTGCTAGGTATTTCTATCAAACACAAAAAAAGAAGAGGGTAACTCTTAGTTAGGAATTTTTTGATATCGCGATTGGCATTCAGATACAACCGATATTACCTTCGATACGCCTTTCAAGGTGGCAACCTCTTTGTGTATAGAGGCTTCGAAGCCTTAATTCAAGCTAGAAATATCGCTAGAAAACTAGCCATATAGATAACGGTAAGTGGTGAAAACGAAAAGGCTTTTAAGCCTGAAGGGCAGTGAGCGGGGTAGTATAAAGTGAAAAAGAAGAGTCTTTTTTCTAGGGTTTTTCGGGCTGAGAGGCCCTATGTAGTCTTTCTTTTCATGGGTGGTAGGCAGAGAAGAAAGCCATTCATTAAACGTTTTGGAACTGGAGACGAAGAGTCGTTTAAAGACCTTTTCAAAAACCACTTTGTAGAGGGCGGCGCTCAATAGAACCATACTTTGCTATGTAAATAGGAGAGAGAAAGAAAGAGGAACTATAGATCGAGAAAGTAACATTAGCTACACCAGACCGGACACACCTTTTGAACTAACCTTTTTTTTTACTGACCGGATCGGTCACCCCTCAGCCCCCTATCACAACAAGGCAGAGCTAACCCAACATTCTACTGTTAAAGGCCTGCCTATATTTATATTTGTATTAGTTATTAGTCAAGCTTGGAGAACATAGTACTAGGACTTACTAGATGAAAGACCGTGATTGGTGAAGGTACCAAACCCCACGGAGCGGTAGCTGCTATCTATCGGATCTTTTCTAAGAAGTTAGGTAGGTGGTTGAGTCGAAGCGTAGAAGGAGACTAAGTCATCGGTCGTGCCGGGATTTTTTTCCTACTTCCAGCTGAATGAGGGCCACACAGCCGTCAACCCTGCTGGAAGTGCTTTCTAGATCCAATCTCCTGGTCTTTCGTTCGCTATTCGAATTCTGGACCAGTATTGTAGTATGATTCCTCTTGTAGGAACCCTTTCCAACTAGTAGCTAGTAGCTTCGTCGTTGACCTCTCCTCTTCCCGGCCGGCTGTGACTCCTATGTCCAGACAACGACTATCGATTCCTAACGAACCCATAGATTCTTCTACCATTCGACCAGATCTTTTATATTTTATATATTTTCCGGCCTCGAGCAACTTTACTAATAAGTGAAAAGCCCTTAATTAATATTATACAATAGAGTGTCGATTGACTTAGTGATAGGCGAATTTCGTGAGTTTGACAGAATTGACCACGTTTCAAGTTGAAAGATTCTTCGAGATAACTGTAAGAGCCCCTTCCCTTCTGTTCAAAACCAGCAGTCAAGACTAAAGAAAAGAAGAGCCCAGAAACGGATTCTCAGTCCTGCGATCATAATAGGAGCTAGAATGGAGGAGTGGAAGTGGGAACCTCACGAAGTAAGAATTCTTAATCGACCTCTAGCCAATACGGCACGGCCCTAGCACGCAAAAGCGGAGGACATTGGTAAATCCGTCTTCTAATCCTCATCTTGCTTCTTTGCTTGCTTTCAAACTGAAGCTTGCGAGATTGCTTGGTACCCTTTGCACTCTTTGCAAGCCTTTTCCCCTTGGCCTGGACTGACTGAGAGCAGGGAGAGAAGGAAGTTGATTGACAGACCGAAGACAAGCCCTTTGGACCGATTGGCTCGCTTGATTGATTGAAAAGAACCACTGGCTTACCTAGCTTGGCTCGCATTCGACTGGACTGAGAATTGTGTAGATAAAGATCCGACTGGCTACTGGCTTGAAACCGAGGGACTGCTTGGACTGACTGCATGTTACCAAGCATTCCTACTCTCACTATGCTTAAGACATAGGATTCGTGCATTCTAGTGCATCCTTACTTCTTTACTTGAAAAGTGAACTTTCTCGCTTCCGGACTGGTAATTCCAGAGACCAGATTGCTACATTGCTACCAGAGAGAGGAATGACTATAGGCACGGAACTGGCTTGGTTGGATATGGGTTAAAGGGCTTGCACTCGCAATGATTGAACTTCGCGCAGGATCAAATCGATCGAATGGAATGAATCTACTGATATCATTAGAATAAACTCTTTACTTCCCCTTGGGATATCACAGAGCTAATTCTAGAAGATGGGATTTTTGGTCATCTTTCACTCCTAAACTGACATTTTCATTTTGCCACTTTCTCTTTTTTCGTCTTTTTTGTCCTCAACTGCTAAGAGAGAAGAAAGAAAGATTCCAATAGAATAGTAAAGATAGAGAACCAATTGAACTGAGTGAGAGGAGGGTTATTAGTATAAAGTATAAAAAAGCATTCGTACCGAGGGACAGTAAACTAGGTCTCTTTGCTATGTTATTGACTCCACCGAAAAAGAACCCTAAAAACTACGATAATAAGGTTGTGAAAGTGGAGCAAAAGAGGGGGGGTCCCTTGCCTTAGTGAAAGGCGAGCCTAATCTAAGTTATAAGAACAACTAACTGACCGAACCCACTGGTCAGAAAGAAAATCCTACCTGTGAACTTTTTCGATCTTTTAAGTAAGTGTTGTCGTACCCCTAGGCTACTATCCTCCGCTATTTACCCGATTCACTTTTTTGACTCGACAAAACCCAATCTACTCGTATCTGCTGTGGCTTTCCTTTTAAAATCAAGTTCATATAAAGAAAAAAGTTCCGAATTTTCGTATCTTCGCTCGATAAGGAATGCACTCAGTTTGTTTAGTAAGTGGTCATCCTTTTTTCTTCCCCCGAAGAGATCGCTAGGCTCGCAGGCACAGCCCTTATGTTGTAAAGTTCACATGAGCAAAGAGCAAGCAGCTTACTTACAAAAGAAGAAAAGAAGGCTTTGATTCAAAAAGTCGTTCCTAGTATAGCAAGTGAGATGGGCGCTTGCATTGGAATGGAATTTGAAAGATCCAAACTTGACACATTTTTGACAACGATTCGCTTCTCAATCTAAATTCTAAATAAAATGGATAGCATTGTCATATCGATGGGGTTGGGAAGGAAAGGACTTTTTTTTCAGTTGAATGAGATAAGGCCTCCTTCCGTTATATAAATAGCGGCATGTCGTGCTAAAAACTAGGAAGGATTGGGCGTCTTGCTTCAAAGGGATGAAGGCCCGAGCTCAATTAGCGAAAGAATCGCTATTTCTGGTTTCTCCAGTTCGGTAAGGCCGCCTATAATTTCATTTTGGGGATGGTTTACTACCAATGGTTGGAGAGGTCCTCCATAGAAATAGAATGAGATCGATTCAAGCTAAGATATACAGCTAGATTGGGCAGGGGCAATATTCAATAAAGATAGGACGGAGCTGATCTGGCTTGAAGCTTCGTCGAAAAGAAAACATAGGAATCGAGAGCTTGCTTCCTTTTCTCATCTGGTGGGTTCGAGGAGAAGGTCCAGCTTAACTAACTTATTCCACTTTCTAATGAAAGAATCACCTGTTGATGCGAAAGAAGTGGTCTTAGCTGCTCTCTTACTTCCTTACTTATCTAGGGAAAGAAGCTCTTTATCACCGGAGTCGTGAACAGGGAAAGCCTCGTCTACCGCTCCTCGGGTCAACACCAAGGCAAGATCGATGCTTATAGCCTTCGTGCCAAGAGTCCAAAAGCATCACTTCTTCTTCTATAATCTTTGCTGCGGATGAAAGAGCAGCTCCTAGTCCGACAACTAGAGCCAGAACCAAGGATGGCACGACGAATGCAGAGATTGGCCAAGAGCTGACCAAGCGAGAGGACCGCTTACTCTTACATGATTTTCAGTATACCGTTGACCACGATTTCTAGCGCTTATTCATTTGAAAACCATTTGCTTGCAATGCCTTGAGTGGACAGGTAAGACATTACGCCCACTAGATCCTTTCTCTTAATAAAGTAAACTTAAAACTCACCTAATCTTGAAAGTGGAATAGAAGCAATCAACTGGCATACCTTGAATAACGCTCTGTACTTGCTTAAGGCAAACGCTTTGCCAAACCCTGGTACATGTATGTGGGCTTTCTGCTTTTGTGCCTTCGTCAAGCCCCTTCCATTTTCTATTTTAGTCCGAAAGGATTTTACAAGTCATAGCCGTTTGCTTTTCAAAAATTGCGTATAATAAATAGTGCTCTGCTAGTCTGGGGTTCACATTAGCATTCCTGAGCTGTACGGACCTTAAGAAAAAAGGCTTCAAACCAAGGGAAGGACTGTTTTCACATGCCACAGTTAGGACTTTGAAATACGATACTGACTGACTGTTCACTTTATTGACTCCGCCTGTTGTACTGGAGTGGTTCATCGTCAAAAGAACAACAATGGGTTGTAGCATTTTCTATTGATTTGTCTAGAGGATGTAAAAGAGGGCTTTCTCGTCTAAAGGCAGGGGTGAGCTTTCTCACTATAGAATTCGCACTACGAACGAAAGACCAACGAGGATTCAGGAGGAGAAGGAGTAGGAGCTAGCTTTCATTGAAGTAGAGGCACGAAGTAGCGAAGAAATTCGATTAAAAGAAAGGGAAAAGTGTGAAGAACTCAAATTGAAAATCCTTTCTATCCCACGAATCCAAAACGATTTTTTGAAAGCCGAGGTTACCTCCGGTAACCACGCCACTGATTTCTCCAACGAAAGCAATCGACATGATGATTCCTAGCGAAAACTCGCGAAAAGTAATCAAGCCGGAAGCTTCGATTGAAGAGATTCGATCTTGCACCATCTTCCACTTTTCTCGAGATCCGGAGTTTTTCGAGAAAAGGTCCCATCCTTCAATATCATGATTGGGTCAACCAGGCCAGATCATGAGTCAAATATCATGATCGGGTCAACCAGGCCAGATCATGAGTGAATAGAAAATCGAAAACGTACATAGCTGTTCCAGCTGAAATACTTGGAATAATTCTACCACTTCTACTAGGAGTAGCCTTTTTAGTGCTAGCTGAACGTAAAGTAATGGCTTTTGTGCAACGTCGAAAGGGTCCTGATGTAGTGGGATCGTTCGGATTGTTACAACCTCTAGCAGATGGTTCGAAATTGATTCTAAAAGAACCTATTTCACCAAGTAGTGCTAATTTCTCCCTTTTTAGAATGGCTCCAGTCACTACATTTATGCTAAGTCTGGTTGCTCGGGCCGTTGTACCTTTTGATTATGGTATGGTATTGTCAGATCCGAACATAGGGCTACTTTATTTGTTTGCCATATCTTCGCTAGGTGTTTATGGAATTATTATAGCAGGTTGGTCTAGTAATTATAGGGGGCGGCCGTTCGGTCGCCTATGATACTAGGACCAATAGGTAAAAAATGGCTTTGTGCCGCAGGTGTTGAACGATCTACTCTACACAGGTGTGGGCTTACAGGGCTAGGGCTCATAAACCTTTTCTTTCATTCATCAATAGGGCTCTGGTTGCTTACTTTTCCGGGCCGGAATCGAGAAGTCATAAAAAAGAGATCTTTCTCTTCGCACCTCAGATCAAGAGGAAGGGCAGCTTGTCAAGCTAATGTAGGGCTAAGTAGGGTATAGTATAGTAGGCGAGCGAGTTAGCGAAGACGCTTAGACTAATAGATAAGAGAGCGTCGGTGCGTAGCCTTCATTCTTTCTACTACGCTACGCAAAGGTTACGAAGTCACTCGACGTTAAAAGAGTCAAGGGAGAAGACCATACCTACATAGAAGAACCGCTGTTCGCTGACTTTCTAAGGTCTAACCTTTCGCTCCTTTACTGAAAAGGGGCAAAGCCGCTTCGCACCACTGATAGACTACTTAAGATTCAATTCAAAAGGCGGCTACTTAGCCCTACATTAGCGGGACTAAGTAAGGACTGAGGCCCCCTTCGAATCCGTAAATTGGAAGAGCATGCCGCAACAAAAGGATGGTCCCTTATGCATTTCTTTCTTTCTGGAAGGGAAAATAGAGTACCCCCCATCATGGTGAACCTCTCCTTGTGATCGTGATGAGGTAGATGCCTTCCAGCCGGGGGGCGGATCGAATCGGAGTTTCCTTAGGTAGCCACCGACCTACAGTTATCCTTAAACTTCCGTGCTTGGTGGAGAAGAAGCGAACAAAGGTACGCTCGCTTGTTGTCTTGTTCTCTGCCGCGAACTGGGATCGCTCGCCAGCTAGGTCAGATTGGAGCAACATTGTATGAGAACATATTACCCATATTCGGGGACAAGGGGCGGAACGACCTCTCGATCTACTTACAGCAGCCCAGGAAGAAAAACATCGTCTAGGCGTTCTCTGTTGCTCCGATCTCCTCTACGCCTAGGACGTTGTCTGGGCCAAGAGCCATAGTTAGTTGCTGTTTCTTTTTTTTTGTTTTTTTTTCGTTGTTGATACCGGCAAGACCCAGCCAGATGATGTCTGCTGGTTGGTAGTGAGAGGATTCTTAGTACCTGCATACTCAAAAGAGAGCGCTGGTTAAAAAACAATCATTTTTTTTTCTTTCTTGCTCTCTCTTAGCAGCGGGAAAGGAGTCTATCTATCTGCCTAGCTTTGGTAGATTTCCCTCAACGCAATCTAAAGAAATTCTACGAATCCCTTTTTGGATAAGTCCGACGACTCAGCAGCAGTGCGGAATTGACTTTCTCGTCCGGTGGATCTGATCTATAGTTAGGGGACAATACATACCAAAAGGTTCGAAGAAAGGAAAGATGGAAAGAGGGGATAAAAAAAGCTTTAAACGAGTAAGGCCTTGAATAACAACGGCTAAAGTGAAAAGCATATAGTTATTAATTCGAATATGGGACACCGACTGTGAAGGAAGGTCCCCCGGATGATTGCTTCTATCGACTGTCCTTCTCTATGTTGACTGGGGAAGCCTCTCAATGTGCAACCTTACTTTGCTCAGCTAGTGCTACTCTTTCTTTTGGCCTGATCTCGTAAAGAAAGGAAGGCTCATGAATGACCAATCCCTGGAGGCACACTATGATTCTGCTTCTGTCTGGTCGTACTAGGCCATTAAAGTCTCACTACTTTCTATGTGAATCTTTGTATCCGAAAGGAAATCCCATGCATTGAGATAGCAGGTTGGATCATCATCAAACACAGGAATGGGTGCTCAATCAATGGAATGTTTGCTTTTAGATCTGTTCCAGTGCTTATCAAATTTAAATATCAGGTTGAGGTCGAAACAAGGGATCAACCTGTGGACATGTTGCGCTGAACCTCTCTTCCTACCGCTAGGAGTGAAAGTGAAATACATTGCGTGGCTGCCCGATCATGACGTAGTCCGAAGATAGAAGATTGAGAAAAGCAGGGCAAGTGGGAGCTACTTGTTTGAAGTCTTTTTCCATATAGGGCCCAAGCGTGAACCTTCACTTACTGCCTTTAGAAAGGAACAAGCTTAATTGAGGCACCTACCACCTTGCATTGTCGCTCTGTTCTTTGCTCCCTTACAGGGAGTTCCACTCATAACCCCTATCCCTTGACAACCCAACCTTTTCATTCATAATAGTAATGTGATTCCATGTCTATGATGATTCGGCAGGAGGAAAGAGGCAAGGCTTTGACAGATCCGCTGAAGAAGGATCGGGGTTAGTACTAGTCTGAAGCTTGTCAAAAGGCTTTTGACGGTTTGAAGATAGCGATGGTGATTGAACCGGTTCTTGGAGTAGTAGAAGTAGAAGCTATAGGCGAAGACTTTCGCGCTTTGCTCTTAAGTAAGGTGGAAGTAAAGTAGTATGAGTTGAAGTGAAGGGCGCTAGTAAGTAATAATAAGTAGAGCGGAACACTGTTGGCTGAACAAAAGACGTATGACTTGAGAAAGTAAGATCTCCGATCTGTTGTCGGGAAAAGGAGTGAACATGGTACTTTAGAATAAGAATAATAGGGACTAATAGGAGAATGCAAATAATAGGTCTTCCCTATTTGAGCAAGGTTTGAAAGGCCTTCGGGATATAGCAAATGTTATCCAAAACTCCAACTAGCCTCATCAACATCAACATTAACGAATCCCGTGCTATCAATAAATAAGAGGAGTCATCTTCTCTTTAAGAGTTCCTTATCTGTTTTCAAGGTAAGGAGTGAAAGAGCGATTGATTGATTACACACGTATACGTAATCATCTAGGATATCCTCATATTCTGAACTCTTATCAGAGCTATGTCCTCTTTCTACCGCCTCCCTTTCCTATTCATTCATTAGCTATCTCTTAACCTTGCCTAAGGGCTGCGCTGAGGAATTTCTTCTTCTCGTTACGGCCTTTCTCTCCAAGCCTATGTGGACGATTTCTCCGGGCTAGGGGTCTCCCCTACCATCCCGTCAGCCTCGGACAAAGACATCACCTGCTAGGACTAAGGGCACTCGTTTTCGGCATCAGAGAACAACATCTTGCTACGCTACGCTACCTTCCTTCTGTAGAAGCCTTACTCGAAACGTCTTTAGACACAATGATGGTTCCGGTGGAAATTGTCCAAGACAGGACCTAGGTTAGTGGTTCGGGTTTCTTCCTTCCTACTACTTATCCCTTCGTCCCTCTCTCCGCTCTACTTTCTTATCGGACGGTCGCGTACTCTTCATCGAATACAAAGTGCAATAAAGATTAATGATGCAGGTCTTCTATGGCAGCTATTGAGCTTTCTTTGGGACAGATACCACGTATTCCTTGCCTCTGACGCTTGCCTTGCACGCCTCTTATCGCTTGAACCCGATTGACAACCTCTTTCGTCCCTTCTAAGGCTTAGCCTTTCACGCTCTTTCTCAAAAGAATCTCTTCTATGAAAGTCCAATTTAGCTTCACAGCCTCTCCTGAAGGCTTTAGCTTTCCCGGTCCGGCTTAAAAGCTTTCACACTTTCAACGGTCTCTTTCATTCCCTTACCTGTTTAAGGACTGTTCTTTACCTTAAAATTTCCCCCTATATCTACCAGAGTCATCCGATAAGAGAAGAGTCAGAGTAGTAGGCGTGTGTGGCCCTAGTCAAAGCTCATCTCATTGGCTCATCATCGATCATCCACTTGTCCGAAGTACTGTTCTCCTTCTTAGCCATCTTTGTTGGCTTCATTACTTTCGATTACGAATCAACGTGGGATTAGGATAGCATCTTCTGTGGAGCTCATCCATTTCTTTCCATTCCATTACTTGAACCGGAGAAAGGCGATCAGTAAGTTATGGGACTAATTGCCCATAGCCATAAAGGAATGGTTGGAAGGACTCAAAAGAAGGTAAGACCCGAGAAGCTGCTATTTATTGACTCTGCTGCTCTTGGTCAGGCAGGTTCACTCCTTGCTTTGCAAGAGTTCCTTCCCCGAGGATAGATAGAATCCCACGGAGCGGTTCGAACTCCTAACAGAAAGAAGAAGAGACTGAACTTTCATGCCTTGGTTTTGAAAAGAAGATCTA
>ONZE01028274.1:0-33053 GCA_900322265.1 Macarthuria australis
CGTGGGATTCTATCTATCCTCGGGGTTTTTCCCTCTTGTTGGCATTCTCAATATAAGTAGGAACATCTTTGTGCACAGCTGATTGTGTAAGAGAATAGGTTCCTTCTATTCTTCCTAGAGGCAAGAGAAGCGTGCTATTCTTTGTCCTCCAAATCTCGTAAGAGAATAGAATATAGGGCTATTTCCTCCATTAATGGGTGTCCTTTTCCCCCTCGTGATTGGGGTTCCGTACTTGCTTGTCTGGTACTTTAATAATGTTCGCACTCTCTTTTGTTTAGTGTAAAATCCTGATCCCAGCTGACCCCAGAATCAAAACCTTCTTGTTCTAAAGGCATGGCTCTCTCGCATCTTATTCTACTACTTCTTTTGTAGAGGAAGTCAGTCGTGAATCTCGGTCTAACTTTCTTACCTTAGCCTGGAAAACAGCCTACTTTCCTAGGCCTCCTTCTATCCCGATATTGAGCCAAGCCCGGCACCCCTGATTGTGTTACGGATTCTGTTGCCCAAGAACAATCAAACTGTTCGTAGCTCTAATTGCGTGATCGGCTGTTAGGACGATGGGGACGATAGAGAATCCTCTAGCCCGGTCCCGTCCTTGCGTCCTTGTATTCTGATTGTTCTTACCGAGCTAGCGAATCTAAAGTCTTTCCTTCTGTGGTTAGGCCTCTTTCTCTCTTGCCTCTTAGTTTCATAAGGATAGAAGCTTTCCTGGCCCCGGGCTCTCTTAGGCATTTTAGCTATATGCTATTATTCCTCTTCTAGTAGCTAGGTATCTAAATTGAGTATCATATCATTTCCAAAGAAAGAGAGTATGCTAAAATGTATGTTCTTCTAGGGATAGAGAACTCTGTAAGAAGGTAGTCTGCCCTACATACTGAGCTAAGGTACGCACTTTAGATTCGCTATAGTAGCTATAAGAAGAGAGGAGGATAGAATTAGCATTGATTGGGAAGGAAGAAAGTAGTAATCCATTCAAGAGGACTTTACCCTAGAAGAACTCAAAGGCGGGAAAGGAACGGTAAACAAAGAACTACAACAAGATTATAAGCCGAGCGAGGGGGCGGAGAGATGAGATGCTTTACAACTAGTTAATGAATAGTCGCTGCTACCCCGTGTTTTAGCCATATATGAGTTCGTGAGGTCGGTTACTTATCTATTAGGTCGTTGATGGCATATCATTCTATAATTCATATCTATCGGGAATCATAAGTCAAGTAAGCCAATGACCCTTCGAGGGAACTCTCCCGCCTACTTAACTACTTTCTGGAACTGCACTCTCTTTCTCATCATCCACTATCCTATCATCGACCTTCCTCAAAAACAGTATAAAGCTAGTTGAACTTCTTTAAGCCCTCGCTCACCTTTCGCTTGCTCGGCTTTAGCCTGTTTCATTCACTTCCTTTGGTCGTACAACTCTTACTACTATCGCGTACCCTTATTATGATTCTTCAACTACAACTACCGCACCCGCAACTGCAACTCCTACTTTTCGTTTAGTGTCTGTCCTTGCAGCTCCTTCCCCTTCAACTGCAACTGTCCCTGAGCCTGAAACTGGGACTGTGCCTTCCGCTACCTATACAGTTGGTCAATAAGCTACCTCCCTTCCTCGATGAATAGGGGGAGGTTCGCCCTACATTAAACACAAGCCTTTGCTAGCTTATCTGTGAAATGCCAATCCTAGCTTTTAGCTTCAACTGGGCTTAGAGCTCCCGAAACAACTCAACTATGGAATGGATGCTTATTAACCTCAACGCTATTCTAATTCTACTCCTTCACCCTTGACCGATTCGAAAGACAAATGCACAAACCCACATTGAAGAAAGAGATCATCGAGTCTCTTACGCCATCCTAGGCGGTTCTCCCGTAGCGTCTCTGCCGGCGACTTTCTAAGGTTCAGGTTTGTCTGCCTATCCTAGGTGACCATCTTCGTCTACTACAACTAGGGGTGTGTGCCATAGAGTGTGGTACAGGTGTCACCAGTCCCACAAAGGGACAGATTTCTTTTTGATCTCGTCAACTCGGAACTCATAGCTGCTAGCAACTCCTAGCTACAACTAGAACTCCTTAGCTACTAAAACAAGACAAGAACTCTTTCACTCGGGCTACTTTTCTTATCGGGCAAGTTGCCACCCCTTTGTTCAATACCCGAACTCTAGTAAGTAGCTTAATCTGTCGAGAAGAACCATCCCTACCGGATCGGACATGTAACCAGTCTTCTCCGCTTGAGAGGGAAAGACGGCTGCTCTGTGAACAACCCTAGTTGCTGGTCCTGCTCCTGCAGCTGTCTGAACTGCCACCTCTGCTCCAATACATAAAGCAGCTCCAGCTGAAGCTATTGTAGCAGCTCCGTCCCATTCATCACTGCTTTCTGTTAAAAAGAAAAGAGCTGCTCCTCTCCGATCTAAGTCCTCTCTCTAGTCAGAAATAGCGTAAGTTAATCAGGATGGATCGACAGGCTTTCCAAACCTACAGGTCTCTTCCTCGGACCTAGCATTGCTGCCTGGCCCATCACCTTGATATGATGCACACTCGGTGAAGAATTTGAATACTCAAGCTTATTAATTTAAGAGAAGATGTTCTAGGACTTGGGTAGCCCTTCTTGGCCCTCATTCCACAAAGCACCCTGCTGGGGAATAACCTTCTATATCTCCTATACCGCTAAGCTGGTAGTCAACTCCAATCCTGCTATCTGAGCCTGAACTCCGCGAGTTTACTTATGTGGTCTAAGCCATCAGTCCATTAATAGGTTGAGCCTAGCGCAATACGAGCAATCAATCCCATCAATACAGTAGGAAAGACTTCAAGGAGTAGCGATAGCAAGACTGGCCTTATTAAAATAAGAAAAGATAGAAAAGAGTTGAGCTCCCAATTTTTATAGGCAATAAGGCTTCTTCCAAGACCCCGAAGAAGATTAATGAGGGTGAACCCCGCCCGGGAGTCAATGAAATATGTATTTCTAAGAGTGGCATAGGTTGAAGGTACCTTCGTTGGCAAGAAGTCAATCAGCTAATAAGGATGACTTCTCAAAGGATTCCCACAAATTGAGTATAGAGAGAAAATGAAGACAGGCAGAATGATCTTAAAGAATCGATTCCGTAACCTTGGTACCCGCGGGAACTCTATCTCATCTGGGATCACATTACGTGCGGGAATTTGCAGCGCCTTAAGCACAATCATTAATAAGAAGATTACAACTCCGGTCAATGAAAGATTTCAGCTCCTCTTGGCATCTCACCTTGAGTTGACTGAGACTGAGAGTCAGGGTGCAAGCCAGGGGATGTGGTTAGCTAGTCTTTGACTAAGGTTGATTGCAGTTTCTCTGGTTCTTGATTGAGTCTTTGTCTTGCAGTTGCAGGAGTGATGTCAAACCTCTTGCTTGAGTTGTCTGTATTGGAAGTGTGGTAAGGGGTGGAAGTCGTGTAAGCGGCTTCTTCCGAATTAGCCTGTACTCCGGGTCTAGTACGTATGAAAAGATGTCAGCGTCGTGGCGATTTCCTTTCCTGGTGGAGAAAGATTCGATTCCCGAGCGGCTAAGGTCCAATCCGGTATTATATTCCGTCTGCGCGAGCATTCATTACATTGCCGACGTCCTCATATTCGAATATTTGGCGAATCTCCGTGCATTAGCTGGTTAAGCAAATCGATTCCAACTCAGCAGCAGATAGGCTGCTTACTTTCTTTCCTAATAACTAAGACTTTCTTGTAACCGATGATGGGAGCCTAAGATCTACCTTAAGAAAGAAGTGCGACCCATCCCAAGGAGCTGAAGGGGGGACTTGAACCCTCAACCTCAGCCTGAAAGCACTATGCTTGGGTGTGCTACGCTGGAGAAGGAGGAATGCTTAGTACCAATGGGAATGAAATGGAGCAAAAGAAACTACTACATATGCCAGAGTGTAAGGCAAAGAAACTGCTTGGCGTGAAGCTTTCGTATACAGACCCGGAAGCAGCAAAAAGAAATTCTCGACTATGAATCTTACCAATCCACGATGTCACCAGTAATTTCTACTTAGTGTCCGGATTAGGACTTAGGTCTAGGGGTATAAGTCGACAATGCCGGGTCGTCTCGAATTTTATCACTTGATAGGCGATGGTCAAGGTAAAAAAAAGACTTTCCAAATGAATTTCTTATCTATCTATGTAGTGGTCGCTTTCTTCACTCCACAGATGGTAAGACTAGCAGATCAACTTCGAGCTCATTAGGAACGGTTGAGAATCCTGTTTTTTGCCATATCCGTTGTTCCCGTATTGGGTGTTACAGTAACCCGTGTGCTTGTCTCTTTCCTGAAGCAAAGAACTGAACTGCACTAAGGCTAATTATTTAAACCAGGGGAAGGGAGGGCAAGGATGTAGTGGTAGACGAGAGGGAACCCGAAAATGCAGATGTAACCCTAGACTTACAGTCTAGGTGATCTGACCTTTCCCTTTCGTAAAGATTTGATTCGAGACTGACCCGCTCCAAATGCGGATTCTGCCTAGGTGTCCTCGTTTTATCCGAGGATTGGATTTGTCCCGCTCCTTCCTGGGTCTTTCGCACATACTCCTGCTGTGACACGTCATTGTGCTTTAAATGTTCCTTACACATCTTTTAAGGAATCACTTGCACCAAGGCATGTGTCCTGCGTGCTGGCAGTGATGGATTGGGGGCTTGATGAGCTGCTGGCCTGTTTGGTGAGATCTTTAGAAAGAAATTCTTCGGATTTGTTCAGTGGTGCCGGCAGATCTTGTGCTGGCTTTTTGCCTTTCCATACCTCTTTGACAACAGGTCTTGCTTGTGTGTTCTTGCTTTTGTCAAGATCCTGATATTGATTTTGCAGTCGTACCATAGTCTTGGTAAGAGAGCCTCTTTCTTTGGGCCCCTTTCCCCGTTGTCTGGGGTTAGGTTTTTTGTTTTCTTTTTTGCTTCTGCGTTCTACCGTATTCCATGGCCCATATCCCATGCTTTTCTTCTTTCGGCGACGACGACGTTGTGCTTGGGACCTAGAGGTTTCTGTCTCCTCTCCCTGTTGACGCTCTTGATTGCCCTACAGCGATTTCCCCTGACCTTGGCACTCGTCAGTTTTGTGTCCCATTTGACCACATGAGAAACAAAAGGAAAGGTGATCCCTTCGTACTGCACTGTCTGGATATGTTTGCCCACGCGAAGAACTGGGACTAGAGGTTTACTCAAGTCCAGTTGAACGCATAGCCGGGCGAAAGGCTCTCTTTCACTACGTGCAGTTCATACATCAACCCTAAGTAGTAACCCTATCTCATTCCCAACGCGCTGTAATATATCACGATCATAGTATTGCTGTAAGGAAGAAAGAGAAGTTTTTTTTTCTTCTCATAAGGGTACGGAATACCATGGGGGTCTTTTTTTTCTTCCTAGTTACGCATTGTTTCTTCTTGACATAGTTTCCGTCTCCTGAATACCAACTTTCTGCAGGGGTGGATTGAGTGGTGGCAACGTCCGAAAGGTATGATTTAGTAGTAAATGGCCCCTTCCGTCTTTGAAAGGGCTTAAGAGCGCCTCGCCTTGGTCGGCGAAAGATAGAAAAGAAAGAAGGCTGTCAACTCCGAAGGAAAAAGTGGCCAAGTGTCTTGGAGTTGGGGTCCCCAACCTAGGCCTAGGGACCAAGAGATTGCCCCGGTTTAGACCCGTCAATGGGCCACCAGGTCCTCAAATAATACAGCGTGATCCCCATCGCTGCCACAATTGTGGAGCCTATGCAAATCTATATTGCAATTTTATACTTGGCTTAGGCAAGTGGCAGTGTGTAATATGCCGCAATTTAAATGGAAGTTAAGGTGAATACATAGCTTCCAGCAAGTAAGAGCTTCGTAATCTGCCAGAACTCTCGTCTCCTTTAGTCGATTATGTCCAGACTGGGAACAAGAGACCAGGTTTTGTTCCAGTCTCTGATTCTAGAATCTCAGCACCGATTGTTCTCGTAATAGATGAGTGCTTGATGAACCACACCTCCAGCACCTACAAAGCTCCTTGCACGCATTTGTAGATTGCCTGCCCCCAACAACAAGGCTTGGAATTGTGCTGTATGGCCGCACAGTGTCGGTGTATGATTTTTCGGAAGAATCATCGGCATCTGCTGATGTAATTCCTAGTAATAAATCACCAAGTCAGGAGTCTTTGAAAGCATTGATTTATGGGACCGGTATATATTTGTCACCAGTTCATGCTTCACTTCCTGTTGCACACACCCTATTTTGGTCATTAAGGCCATTAAAAATGAATATTCCGGAAGCTTCTAGAGACCCTTGCCTGGGTACAGCAGTGGAGGTCGCTCTGGCAATAATTCAAGGGCCATCGGCAGAAATTTCGCGTTGTTATTAAGAGGCCTGGAGGAAATAGCAGAATAATTGTCTGTGCGGGTGGACCAAATACCTATGGCCCTGGTTCAGTTCCCCATTCTTTTAGTCATCCAAACTATCCACATATGGAGAAAACAGCATTCAAGTGGATGGAGAATGACGGTCGTGAGCTTTCACTTTCAGCAAAGCGGATAGCTAATCAAAAGCAGCTAGTCAATCTGAGGAATCCAGCCAGCCAAGTCACAAGTGAGACCATTAACATTCCCAATAACCGTAAAATATCTATTCCTATGGGCAACTGATAAGCACAGCAGGAAGAGCCTTTCTAACCGGGGAGGGTAAGAGAAAGATAAGAACAAGCGTTTGAAGCTATCAAATAGGCCTTTGAAAGGAAGAATTCTTATTTGGATAGAATCATAACATTTGACTCAGCAACCTCGTTCTTTCATCTTGTACCGAGGTTGGCGGTCACATAGAATAGTCTTCGTCCCATAGAAGGGGTGAATGCAAGTTCCATTATGATACAAAAATCATCCAATTGACTCAGCAGCGATTGGGGGTTCCTCGTTAATAGAATAGTCGAATGAATCGTCATCGCGAAAAGAAAAGAAGAAATCGGATCCATAATGATTGGTGCTTCCGAGGGTTAGGATCAAGGGTTGGTCGAGCCTACTTCATTTCCTTGAGATCTCGCCCCATCGCCTTCGTAGACTAGAAAGCAGCCTTCCTCGATCAATTGCTACAAGGAAATTCCATGTTCAACACTATAAGGCAGTTCCGCCAGAGAAGAAGAAGTTGACTCCCGTAGGCCAGCGAGCCAGTCAAGAGCAACCACTACTTTTCTTTTTGCTACTATGTATACTCCCACCTGAGCTCCCCAGATCTGTCGGTAGATCTTACACCTTCTCAAAAAAGCAGGTAAAAAAGGAAAGGTGTGAAAGCTAAAAGAGACTGGTTAAGAAATCTTTCTATGACCTTTTCCCATTGAAAAAAATCTGTCGTTCATACCGGGTGTAGGCCCTTGTGTAGTTCCTATCAGAATCAGAGTTGGTTCCGCTCCTCTTTCTTTGCTTTGGCTCAAATAGACTTTAGGATAGGGCTAAAAGCGGGACATAAGGGCAACCCTGGACTCTGGGAAAAAGGTTACACTACGGGAGCTAGACTAAAAAAGTAAAAAAAGCTTTTTTTCAGCCACGTCCTTTGCGACGATTCGTTCAGCTCACTCAACCCAGCAGGATTTTCTACTTCATTCACTGGTGCCGTCTACTCCGACGCTGCTTTCTCCACTGCTCCGCTCGGGCTTCCGGACTCTACATACACTGGTCACTCAGGTTTGGGAAGTTCTTCTACCTTCGAAAAAGTGAAAGCCAGGGCTAGGGCAAAGATCTATTCGGTGAATGTGAACAAGTCAGGAAAGTCAGTTGGAAACCCCTGGTCTTTATGCATTAGTAACTTCGTCCCTTAGGCGATCAGTTAAGCCAGCGGGGATAGCTGGTTCTGGTCCAGCACCTTATCTTTCATAAGCTCCAGTAGTTGCCCACCCATAAGCAGTCCTACGTGCTTCGATCAAAGACTAGCTTGCAGGCCTTCAAGCAGGAGGGGGAGTACCCAGACAAGGAGTATATCCAGCAGTTTCTCATAAGGCAGCTTTCTCTTTTAAGTCATCCATTGCCATTGAGAGTTCGATTACAGCCAGTTACATTCCTGCTGGATTCTTTCTCCCTTTGAGCTAACTGAGCTAACAGAAGGGGAGTTTTTCGATTAAGAGGTTAGATCTTATCTTCTTCAAGCAAGTCAGTAAGCATTAGTGCTTTCATTGAAGCCTGTTGGTCTTGGTTTGAGAGTATAGATATTCTGATTCGAGCGAGTGGAATACTTGTCATAACGAGCTCGTAAGGATTTGTGAAGTTAGCAGTAGCTCAGTTAGCGGTAGGAATAGATAGAGTCATCTTCTTGAACAGCTGATTCTGAAATGAAAGTCCAACAGTAAGAAAGTAAAGCTTTCCATCAGTCAAGCAGCAAAGACAGATGGGGGTTCAATCGCTGCGTATTTTCTGACTCTATATAAAGAAATTCCTATTCTTTATCACCCGAGGGAACTGAACTCACTTAATCCTCATCTCTTGAACTCACTGAAACCAAGCCAATGGAGATTGCCGGGTATGAAGTCCTCCCTTCCCGCTACTCTATCTAATGCTTACGGTTCTTTCTCTCATCCAGCAAAGCGGCAACGGCATTAGAGTACGAGAGCCTTCCAAGGGCTAGCACGACACGAAAGGACAATGCGGAATTGCTAGTTTAGAGAAAGATTCATAGTTAATCTATCCCACTTGCTAGAGCTTGCATTCGATGCCATATTTCTTATTAGATGTCACTTTTTCTTTAGTTTAGCAGCTCTGGTATCGGTAGCATTCACAGCTCATTCAATAGCAGCTTCTTCTTGAACTTCCCCTTCTTCCTTAAAAAGGAAAAGAAATCGTCCGCTTCTTACTTTATTAACTCTCCTTCTTGCCTTGGTAGTAGCATTCTTGCTTTCGTCACCTTCTTGCACTAGTATCAGGAACATGCATGTCTTACTAGCACCCGGGGTAGGCCTCAAAGAACCCGGATTGCGCCGACTTAGAGGATTCTAAACCTTGTGGAAAAGATATTCCATCAAGTTTATAGAGACTGAAAGCTGCCTAAACTATGCCAAATAGTTTATTACACATGTAAGCCTGTTGATGCTGATTACCTTAGAAAGACGCAATGCAAACCAGACGTTCAAGAAAGACAGAACTCGAGTGAACTTTCAGTAAGGGGTTTTTTATCATGCAAATGGAAGGATAAGGATTTGCTGCTTTCTGATATCTCCTTCCATGCCAATTCAGGCAGGAATGCTTCTATTTAACTTGCTCTATTAGCTAATTGCAAAGATTTCCTTCTTTTCTTACATTAGATTAGCACTAGGAATAGTTGCCAAATAGACTGAATGAGTCTTAGTGCCGTAGTAGGATTACCTTCCTCACCTTCCCTTTGTTCCTTAACTGCTGATCCTGGAGCAAGTAATCTGCCAAAGAATAGAAAAGAGAAGTAGCATCCTAATCCGCTCCTAGTGGAAGGGTTGGCTGATGCTACTACCGATACAGAGAAAGACAAGGACTTGATTGCTATCGATGTGAAATCCATTCTATTGCTTTTAGTATGAGGGATAAAAAAGAGTTTGGGAGAGTGCCCCATCCCAAAAGCATTTCCATCAAAATATAGGGATTAGTGGACACTCAGCCTACTCTCTTTGTATAACTTCTCTTTTTTCTCAGGGAGAATGAGCAAGGGAGCTCAAGCTGAGTCCTTTGCTTTATCCGAGTCAAGACCGACTGCTCTCTCTATAACTAGGGATGAGCTTTCGACCATCTTCGGAATCACCTTCTACCTAGCCTGTCTAATAGCGCTGGGCTAATAGAGTCTTGTTCCACTAGCTAGGACCAAATTCTCACATGTCCCTTTTGTTATTACAACCTTTTTTTTTGATGTCAAAGACCAGAAGCTACGCGCAAATTCTCATTGGATCTTGGTTGTTCTTAACAGCGATGGCTATTCATTTAAGTCTTTGGGTAGCACCACTAGATCTTCAACAAGGTGGAAATTCCCGTATTCTCTATGTACATGTTCCTGTGGCTCGGATGAGTATTCTTGTTTATATCGTTACGGCTATAAACACTTTCTTGTTCCTATTAACAAAACATCCTCTTTTTCTTCGCTCTTCCGGAACCGGTACAGAAATGGGTGCTTTTTCTACGTTGTTTACCTTAGTTACTGGGGGGTTTCGGGGAAGACCCATGTGGGGCACCTTTTGGGTGTGGGATGCTCGTTTAACTTCTGTATTAATCTCGTTCCTTATTTACCTGGGTGCACTGTGTTTTCAAAAGCTTCCTGTCGAACCGGCTCCTATTTCAATCCGTGCTGGACCGATCGATATACCAATAATCAAGTCTCCAGTAAACTGGTGGAATACATCGCATCAACCTGGGAGCATTAGCCGATCTGGTACATCAATACATGTTCCTATGCCCATTCCAATCTTGTCTAACTTTGCTAACTTCCTCTTCTCAACCCGTATCTTCTTTGTTCTGGAAACACGTCTTCCTATTCCATCTTTTCTCGAATCTCCTTTAACGGAAGAAATAGAAGCTCGAGAAGGAATACTAAAACCTAGTTCACTCGCTGAGTCTCTTTGCATCCATGGCTGAATGGTTAAAGCGCCCAACTCNNGGACCCTCCAATAAGTCTATTGGAATTGGTTCTGTATCAATGGAATCTCATCATCCATACATAAGGAATTGGTATGGTATATTCATATGAGACTATAAGGAGAAAGATCTTTTTTGTAGGCTGTCCTCATTAGCGCTAGTTAGCCTTATAACCTTAAGATAACTAATGCAGGATCAGTCCGATCGGAATTCCACTTCCGATTGATGACTGGGGCATCAAAGAACTGTTTGATGGATACCTCAGGAGTGAGGGCGGTACCATAATACCAATGACAGTACCCTAACCCAGACCAAATTCGTCGACCACTCTAAGAAGTCCTTCATCCCTGGAACTTCAAAGAGTTCATCCGGGATCAAAGACAACTCACGAGGACGCATCTCCTTTCGGAGATGGTAAATAATGACAACACCCTTTCAAATAAGGGTTGAGAGGACGACCGCGACCAAGCCAAAGCTCAAAAGGTAGCCGCTTCCGAGTGTACATAGCGAGGACCCTCTCAAAGTGAAGAGACCTACTAGGGTCGAATTTTTCAAGTTGCCGGAAAGCGGCACCACCTACCCGAGCAAGAGTTGTGAAAGGCTTACAAGGGTATTTCATTTGGACTGCCATCAGTCCAAAAGGGTGATGGGAGTTTAAGAAATTCCTGATTGATACGGGACTCACGTCCTTACTCAATCCCCGGATCCTAAACCGCTTGGCAAATTCGGCTGAACTTGTATTGGAGATCAGGGATTTTTGGTAACTGATAGTTAGCCCGATCCTACCCAATGCAAGTTCATACACTTTAGCCACTTTCTGATCGGCAATGACAATGTCATCACCGAGTATAGCGTACCTATCAAAGTAGACTCCAGGGTAAACCTGTTCTGCGCACCACCATACTAACACATGGTGGGTGAACGCAAACAGGGGCCAAGAGGAATGATAACCGAGAGGTTGCCCCGCCACAAAACATACTGAGGAGTGCTTCTTCTTCACGAATGGCATAAAAATGGGTTGTAAGCCAATGCCAATAACGGAACTGGAGGCGAACGACCCGGCGAAGCAAACCTGAAACACTTCGAACAATAAGACTAAAGGCCACCTATCGGTAGCCGACTTTAAGTCAAAAGTCTGCCTGCCAACTAATCGATCAAGCGGTTTGGTCTGATTAAAAGTACCGTTCATCGGTAATCTAAGCAGAACCTGTATCAACCAGTCATGGACCGGTCTCAGCAAGCGCTGATTAAGAAAGTTGCCAATGGCGAAAATCCTCCGCTTGCCCCCACCTTCAACACTCTGACCTAGTCGACCGGTTATAGGTGGACAACCTAGGTCATTACACGATGGCAAGAGGGGACCTATCCCGGCTTCAAAGCAGTCAAGGTCCCAATTTTTGTTTTGAATAACTTATTATTCTTGTCAAACGCGTAGCGAATCAAGTTCGCGTCTTGTTGACGGGAAAACTGTTCACCGCCAGCATGAGTGCCGACAAGTAAAAACGGAAATCCGGTCAACTCATATGCCAAAGAGGTAAAGCATGACCGAACTCGGTGCAATGCTTTATGACCAGGACAAAGACGAGTCGACAGAATTTGACAAGTTAACCCAAAAAAAGAAGGAAGCGTCTTCCAGGTCGAATTCCAGGACATCCCTTGGTGAAGAGGGATGGTGGGAAACCAGGGCATGTACCGATCAAATAAAGGTCGAAAGTTTTGTTTAATTTCACCAACCTGATTACACACCGCCTCCGGATCCTTCCAGGGCGAGATAATCGATTCAAAAAGACCTTTAGAAAGAGCTGAATAAGTGAAAATAACGACAGGTAAATCTGAACAAGACTATCTGCCTTGTCATCCTTTCGATACATCATTCGACGATGGAAGGAAGGTATGATTCTCGGGTACCCTGACCGAGTTAAAGATAGCGGAACAGGTAATAGGCCGTGGGGTTGAGGAACCTCACCATACGCGGTCTGAAGAGAGGAGGCACACTGCTTCAAATAAAGCGCAGTGAAAAGCCAACCTGACTTCTTCCCAAGCCTAATAACTGAAAAGCTTTTTCGAAAGCTTAATGTCAATCAGAAAGAGCATTAAAAGAAGTCTCGGAAGTTGCGGAAGATAGTATAGATGCTCCTGTTCTTTCTGCGATCGACTTAGTCTTAGTTCAGCTAGTCCAATAATTAGATCACCGCGAGCGAAGCAGCTCTAGGTGGGAAGTAGAGAAGTGGGATTGATGCCTCGAATGCTGCTATTGAATGCGCGTAACCGCTGTTCGAGTAAGCAAGGTTGTGTAAAAGTCTCATAAAATGTCGTATGTAAGTATGGTTTGCTGTCCGTATTCATTTAAGAAAGGTGGTCGTTCGCCCAATAGAGCTTAGCCTTGAGTAGGTCGAAATGGCCTCGCAAAGCCGGTCTCCGGATGATGTAATTGCGCCCTTATCTTACTTGATGAGCAGCAAACCAGACTTCTTTCAGTACCGGAGGAAGAATTTCTGATTTTTTTGTAAAGAAGGACAGAGGAACTAGCAATCGAACCAAGCAAGCCAGTAGCTTTTTCATTCGAGTTAGGCAAGATGCATGTGTTAAGCATATAACTAGCGAGCGAACCATACTTCAGATATCGCTCGGAGCAAGGCCAGTCGCTGGATTAAGACTAACAAACCGACCATTCCTTATCAAAGGCCCAGCAAGAGACGTCACTACGTACCTCGGCCTCAGGATGAACTCCGGAGGCCCGAAGACTGGAAATTCAACCCTAATAACAAAGTAGATTTTCAACCTACTAAGTCAACTCAAGGAAGAATAACAAAGAAAGATGTACTAAAAAAATAAGACAAAGGAGAACAGAATGCCAGACGAGTAGAAAAGCCAGAGAAAGCCTAAGCCAAAATGTTGAATAGTAGGAGACGGAGTCTAAGTCTTAGTTTCTTAATGAGGAGTATTTAAGTCTTTTTGTCATTTCACTATATTATAAATAGGACCGTTGGGTCAGAAAAAGATAACTACAGATGTCTTCCCCGGTTCGGGGCTAGCTCTCGCTTTGCTTTCTGCTTTGCTCTAAAATAGCTCTTGTTTTGCCTTCTTCCCCACTGACTGCCTCTATCAGATAGTACGCAGGTTTTTATACCTATTATGGTAAAGAACTCATTTTCTAATAGAACCGGTTGTGCAATAAGATGTGCTGCTCCTCCTTCTCTTGAGAGTTCCCTCGGGCAAAGAGCAATCTATCCTTGTACCCATACAAAGACTCACTCTTTAGGGAAAGTCATTTCTTCTTCTTGGCGAAGAGAATCAGTAAGACAATCGGGATAGCGGAATGCCTGTCTAAGGGGGTACCGGGAGGATAGGAAAAGACTTCATAATAGATAGGCACACTAGAAAGAAAGCCCTGGGTGAAGAGAAGAGTGCGTCCCGTCCCCATTGGGTAGGGAATTTAGAGGCCCGGAGATGAACCAATGAATTACTATATTAGATAGTATGCAGGATGGAACCACCTTTTAGGGTAAAAAACCGATTCTCTTATAAAAGGGGGGTTCGTGAATAAGATGTCCTGCGCTCGGACTTAAAGTGAGAGTGACCCCGATAAAGCAGACAACCTGGAGGGAATTCCTCACAAAGAGGAAAGCCTTAGCCTTATTTAGAAAGTAGACGATTTTCCACCTAGAATCAATTTAATAGAATCGTATTAATAATAGATTCGAGGTCCTATAGCTAGACGGCCGAGAATGAATGTGAAAAGAAGATGAAAGAATCGTGTGATACTATAGCTAGCTATGATCCCCTACAAGAGGAATCACTCGACTTAGCCCTTTGGCGGGCGGGCTTCGAGGACCCTACTTACTAATTATTTATGCATGGATGCAGGAAGAGCCAACTGCTTTCTTTGGGATCAGTGCTTTCTATCTATTTATTATAATAATAGTACACAAGCGAGTCTCTTAATAAAGAGAAGTTGGGGACATAGTCAACCTACTACTATAAGAGCGATTCCCTGGGACCGAAAGGGGAAAGATTGAATCTTGAAAGACTGAGCCCCCGGCTAGCAAGATCGGGAGGTTTAGTGTCCTCTTAAGAAGGAATACCCAACTTCTGGGGTCAGCTTCGATCACGAGGAGAGAAGAGCGGACCATTGAAAGAAAAAATTCCTATCCGCCCAAGGTGGAGAGTTCGATTTCAAATCCAACGATTTATTTACCTACGAATCCGCTATTACGCAACTCAACCCTTCTCCGCAAACTCTTTCAGTTGTTGGATGCGCAAAACAACCTATTCCCCTTTCCGACGACTCGGTGACCTTTGACATGTTACACCTGGTTGCACGTAATCTTGACTTTCGCCTTTCACTCGTGTAGTTGGACTGACTAGTGACTTTAAACCTTTTTTCTTGCCTTGCCTCTCACCTTTTGGTTCATTGCAAGGCAAGAAATAAAGGCAGCTTTCGGCGGACACAAGCCCTCGGGACTTGACACTTGGACACCGGGAAGCTTGCCCCTTGAGACTGGATCCTTCCTAACGCTTACCAAAGCCAAGGTTGGTCTTACTAAAAGTAAGTAAGCAAGCAGGATTTGCATGTGTTAAGCATATAGCTAGCGAGCGAACCTTCCCATAGTGCGGAGTCAAGCTCCTTCTCTATACCATGTTCTTGGACTGATGACTCACGGCTTAGGGTGAACCAAAATGGATTGATGAATCGAAGCTCTACCCGACTCGCTGCGCATGCCACGCTCACTTAATCACTAATCATAGCATAGTAAGTAGATCATTGTGCTATCACTTCGTTTCTTTAAGAAGAACCTCTGCCCTTGCCCTAGGAGCGAATCCATTCATAGATGTTCTTTTCGACTTTCTCGAATTGCCCATAGTTCACTTAGTTAGGTGAAACTGGAGCAAGTCGACCGGACAGGGAGAATCTTTCCTATCACTAATGATGGAGTTTCGACCGACATCGCGCTTCCTTGCTTCTAGCCCCTGCACTTAGCCTTTCTTTTTCTTCTGCTTATGGAGAATATCCCAGAGGGAGCCCTGATCAAGAGCGACTGTGTCAAAATCAAAGCTGGAATCGCTTCAAGCACATAGAGATAGAATCCCCGAAGGGGGAGCGCTCAGGTTCGGTATCATCTTTATTTACAATTTGATCACATACTCGTTGAGTGAATTCTTTTGATGTTGCACTTGTGACAGTTACTGAAACCAATTCCCCAGAGGGGGCCCCGGGTCCAATGCCTGCGAAAAGGAGGAATTTCAACCGAGCATCAAGGTGAATGGCCGTCGACGGTCTGTAATAACCAACCTTATCGAAGGATAATGGAAATAAGGAATCTCGATGTTTAAGACTCAAATATTTGACATTCTCATATGTGACTTACTGCCCGAAAGTTCCTTCTCCTGACCCCAGCCCACCCCCCTTGTTGCGTAACCCCCCTAGTATAGGCTCATTAATTGCGTGTATAATCGAACCAGGCCGAACATTCTTCTTGCCTGGTCTTTTATAGGTATGTTAATGTTCAGTCTTTGATCTAGTACGGTTGAGTGAGTTCGCTTGATCTTTGCTAATTGGCTGACATTGTTCTTGCTGTATACTGGTATAGAGCATATCTTTCTATTTAGAAAACGTCTTTTAGTAAGATCTTATATCATCTATTCCAAGAGCCCTCTATCACCAGGAGCCCGAGCGGCATTAAGAATAGCTTCTAAAAGGAGAACTGGCTAAGGCTAACGAAGCCTAGCTCGTTTAGGGCCTGCCATTCCTACCTATCTATCATTGGTCAACTCGGGAATCAGCTAGACCCGACTTTCTCTTTCAAATGAATTGATTCGCCAGTTTATGAGCTCACTCAGCCGGTAGGCAACGCTATATCTCTTGCTATGGCTCTTAGCTCATTATTGGTGGGGTATCTGGTCAGCACACTACTAAGAATGAAGTAGTACGATCGGCAGGCGTTGGAAAGAGAGCTTCAGTACAATTAGCGCTGCTTAGCGAAGTGAGGTACAAAGCACCTTTCCGTTCTTTGCTTTGCGTATGCTGGTTAGAAAGAAAATTTTCTCTTTTCTGTTTGGAATCTTTCTCTTGGTATGAGATTTGAAACCCCGCTTTTTCCCTTGAGCTTGCATGCTGCTGGGCTAACGGGGAGGGAATCCGCATAGGAACTGATGGTTGAGGGCTTCGGCCTATTGCTTGGACCTGCTGTGTTGGAGCTGGCAGGATCAGGTGCACTTCGCCTTAGCGCCATCAGTTCAGTTGTTTCGCATCGGCAACCACCCGGCCAGGCTTGTGCGCCAAGATCATAAAAAACTCGAAAAGAAAGTCCTGCCACCGTGCTTGCTTTGGTGACAACTTCTTTTGGGTCTGGAAGTCGCTTGTAGCTACATTGGTTGTCTTGACCAAAAAAGGACTGCCAAGCGGATAGTGCCTCCAAACCCTCAAACAATGCACTACTGCTGTCATCTCTTTCTTTCTCCTGGACTGTATTGTATAGGAATTGCTATAAGGCCTCCACTATACCCCTTGAGGTACAGTAAAAGCCCTGTAGAATATCATTAAAAGGTCTTGAAGAAGTTTTTCTCGATCTATCTTCTGGTCTGCTTTATCTTTGTATATAACTAACTACGTCTATAATATGGAAAGCTTTTTACTCGTTAGATGAGTTAGCTTTATGCATTCTTTGTTCTTTCTCAGAGTCATTGGCTGCGGGTTCATCTCTCTCTCTAAAGGTCTTTTCAAGTGCAATCCTACAAGTCTTCTAACTCTTCTTCATCGCCGTTAGGCCGCTCGCATAATAGAATACCCATGCATGATACAAAGCTTTAATCGTATATAAAAAAAGTGCTTGTTCTCGTCCAGGCACATTAGTTTTTGAACTAAAAATCAGGAACATCTAGAGCGAAGGGAGAATGGAGCAAGAGTAAGCGATCAGTTCATTAAGGTCATAATTATATATATAAAAAAAAAAGTGATTTCAGAACACTGCTCGATTCTTTCTTAATTTATATTAACATAAGCATTGAACACTTTAGACTAGGTTTTGGCCCATACACAACAAAGAAAACCAAACAAAGACACTTAGCATAGGAGTAGATCTCCACCAAACAAAGAAAAAGAACACCATACATTAAAACACACTACTTTGCGTCTACAGACACTTATTTAAATCTTCTAGAAAGAGTCGACGGACTCTTCTATTCTAGTCTCCCTGGTCATCGAGGGCGAGGTTGGTGGCCCGCACAATCAGGTCTTGTTCTTCGTTGAGGAGGGCCCTCTTTTGGTTTTCTAGACTTCGAATGCGGTCCCGTAAAAATTGCATCCTTCTTCCTACGTCCTCAGGATCGAGAGCAGGCGGATGCTCCCAGAACAGACCAAGCATTTGCTCACATTGGAGCTTCTGGTTTTCTACCTGACGGATTTCGTTCTGAATTGTTGCCAGTCTTTCGGCAATGATATCCATTAAGTATTACTGAAAGTCTTTCTTTCTTACTTCTACCTCTCTCTTTGAAAATATAGACTGAAAGAAGCTTCCTATTTATAGGCCTTGGAGGCGCTTAACTCTTTCTTATTATTAGTAAGAATTGTTGTCTTACTTTCATAACATGTTTCAACCCCGGCTTTTCATGAATATGGAAGCAGATCCACTCGATTTTAGTGTGCTGAATAATTATCTTCGTACGGATTGGGGTACGAAAGGCCCTGCCCAAAAAGCGAATCAAATAGTCCTTGTCCTTTGTTTTTGTCGGGTATCGCCACGCGGCTTAATTCCGATCACTCCCTCAGGAATAGGAGGCAATAATAGAACGCACATCAGAGAGTACTCCCCTTTCTCGTCTAATAAGGCAGGTTTCCAAAGCCCCTTTCTTAAGAGATAGAGCACTCCTTACTCGACAGCTCAAAGCTGACCAGTACAAAACCATGTGATCTGTCCTCGTTTACGTACCCTACTGGCACTATTTAGCCCTGCCTACTCCTCTTTCACTGGCTTCTACTTGTCTTTTTTTTATTGGCTGATTTGTACCCAGGTACATCTAGAACTCCCCTCGGCCAATCCTCACTCGACAGCTCCGTCCTTTCTTTCCTACCCCAAGCCAGTACACCCACTACTCTCTCTACACTATTCCTCTCTACAGGCCCTTTTTCTCTCTCTTGGCGGAAGTACACCCTCTACATCACAGGGACATCTCCTTTCCCTTGGCGGTACTACCTTCCCTCTCTATCTCTCTTCAAGACATGGGGTCCTCTTTCTCTCATCTCTCTCCTCCTCAAAATCACCCTCCTCGCACCTCTCCGGGATGACGTCTTACAGATCCGGCCAGCTCGACACTCACCTTCCACACTTAGTTTAGTATGGACTTAATTAAGTGAAAGCCCTTACGCTTTATGGATAAGGAGAGTTGTTTAGTTACGTGCTCTTTCCTGAGCTATCATTTTGCAATAACCTTTTAAAGTTCGTGACATTATGGGATAAATTCTAATTTCTCTCTCCTTCCTCTGAATAGTGATCATGAGACAGACCAGAAATCAGTCAGCATATCTAGCTAGCATTTAGGATACCTCAGATGTAAGACACATCATTGAATTGCCAACAAGTACCACAAATATCAATCAAGGACATTATTGTCAACGATTCTTATATATAACCTGCATTTATGGTTTCCTTTTTCCATAAACCAGTAAAAGAAATGGGGGGAGCGAAGGAAGGGGAAGCTTGGATTCTGAAAATGGAGCAGGTTGTTTTCCATGAGATGGCGCTCTGTTAGGGTTACCTGTGGGAACGACAGAGAGGGAGGAAGAAGATGTTGTTGATGAGCTGGACTTGACCAGGCTTACTGAGGAACCCACCCTCGCATCCACGTGATGTTCCTTGGATACCAAGGCCAAAGCCAAACGATTGGACTGCTTTTCTGGGCCTGGACCTACTTTAGAGAGGTCTTTCGGCTTGGACATGACGTTTGCTTGATATTGGGCAGAGTGGGCTTTGATTAGCTTCTTCCTTCCTCTGCGAGTGACTTAATGGACTCAGAATGGTATAATCGGTTTGAACGAAATAGACTCTCACTGGTCCGAGTCTTGACAGCGCCTCGAAGTGCGAAAGAAAAGAGTTCGATTTTTTCGATCCAAGTTCATTCGAACTGAGCCCACTCAGTCCGTGACTGCAAAGTGGCGGCTTGGCTTAATCTAGGCGTACCCACCTATGGAATAAGAAACGGTATATTTACTTACTCTATTTAATAGATTCTATGTGCTCGTATGGAAGCAAGTCACTCCGCCTCCGTCCCAATGGCTGAGTAAAGGATGGGCATACGAAGAGCCCTTCGCGAGAGCTTCCTTTGATTGATAGAAGAATTCGGTGAGCGTCCTTCAATGCTTACTTTGTTAGTTGTTTAGCCTCCTTCATAGATGTTGAAGGGTGGCAGGATTCTTTTCTCATAGACCGTAATCGTCATAGATTCCCCTTCTGGTAAAGACAGAGAAGTCGCGAGACTGGCTAGGGCGTCTGCCTTTATGTTCTGTCCCCTTGGGACATGTTCAATGTTGAAATATGCGAAGGTGTGTGCTAATTCGCTCGCTGCTGTATGATAGGGTAAGAGATGAGGTTTTCTAACTTCATAGACGCCGTTCCTTTGGTTAATTACCAAGTTTGAGTTACCTCGAACTTCCAGTTGATGTACTTTGATGTCACGAGCGAGTTTCATTTCCATAATAAGGGCCGTGTCTGACACGTTGTTGGAACATGACTCCGAAAAGTGAAGGAATGCGGGATCATGTTACCTTCGGGAGTAATAAAGACGATTCCGACCCCTGATTTTGGACGTCCTTTCTTATCTGTTTTTGAGGCTTAAATTCAAATACATCTCCCAGGCTTTTGACGTGGGTCTTGATGCGACTTCAATGCAGTAGACAGTTTCGAAAGGCAATTCTTCTTGCAATTTGAAGTTCTCCCGTAGAGGATGTGCTTCCAAGAAAGATTTCAGTGCCTGTGTCCTTTCACGGCCTTTGTTTGTGGTACGAATATTATGTCATACTGTGAGAGCAGTATCAACCATTTAGCGAGTTGGGCGTTCAGCGAACCTGCTTTGGTCACAAGGATCTTGAAAGCTTGACTCCTTACACCTGGTATATGATATTACCCATTAGGTAATGTCGCATCTTCTGTGCTGCAAACATGAGACCGAGGCATTCCTTTTGGAGGGGTAAGAATCCCTTTTTGACTCTGCACCATTGATTTCACTATTATTAGTGAACAATAATGGAAAAATTCCTTCATATTCATAGAGATAGGGGACATAATTCACATGGATATAGTAAGTCTCGCTTGGGCTGCTTTAATGGAAGTCTGTACATTTTCCCTTTCACTCGTAGTATGGGGAAGAGGTGGACTCTAGAAGTACACTACTAATTGAGTTTTGAGTTGAGGAATCAAACTGTATCAATTGTTTTATAGATCGTTCTGCAAAGCGTTTGTAACTATAATAATGTCAATCAAACAGATATTTCACTGATTATTCCCATGTTTGTATTTCGAAAGGGGATATAGATGATAGGAAATTTTTTCCAAGTTAATTTTTCCTAAATTTTGCCGAACGGGCTCTTACCAGAATTATATCGGGACAATGAGGAACAACAGACCCCCTTTTTTTTATTTCCCTCTTTAAAAAAAGAAAGTCAATCTTATTCTGTAACTCGGGTCGATATGTTTGGGAGTCATGGTCACATCATGAATTTTTCTACTCTACTTGTCGCGCTCGCGTCATTCGCTGACCAGTCGGGAGGATAGTACATTCTAACTCACATGCTTACTAAACCAAGACTCGGGGGCAAGGGCGCGACTGCTAAATCGACTGGATCTGGATCATCCGGAACTACATCTAAATCTCTGACTATGGCGATTAGGACTCTACTCTCTTTGGATCACGATTTTCAAATGCCTGGATCGCTCTTCCGGGCCGGGTCGAGCCTTTTAATAAATAGTGCATCGTATGTAGTAGTAGCGAGCAGTTCCTTCCCAGATCGAGAAGCTTGAGCAAGAAATTTTCCCATACAGATAGAGGCGCTTATAGCCTTGCCTCTGGCTTTGCCTCCTTATCCACTACGGGTGAATCTATTCGATCCGGAATTTCACTATCCCTAAAAAAAAGGCTTTTCTGCTGGAAGGTATTAGAATGTGGGTGCGTACTGCTCTTTTGACTAGTCTGACTTCTTATCGGTTGTGGCTGATTGTGAGCTGGTGCGCGTAACTGCGAGACGATTAGGTTCGTCCGTGACGCTTTTGGGCGGTGCCCCAGATCCTTACGAGCGGAGGATGAGAAAATCCGCTACATCCACCCTCTGCCCTGATTCAACTTCTCCCAAGGTTTCGAAAGAATTTGAAAGTAGGTCAGGTCAAATAGAGCTATTTACGCCTTTGAAAGCTGTCCAATCGGTCTAGTTTAGAGAGCCTAGATTCTCTTCTCCCTGTACGGATCCATGTTCCGCCTTCTTTCAGTCCTAAATCAGTTAAGCGGCACCCATCCCTTTCTTGGCCACTTAAGGTTTCGCATCTCTCAAGCCCTGGTTGGCTACTGACTTGGCTTCGTTCACTCAACAATCATTGAATCCGGATCCGGAAGTGACTGAACTCCCTTTTGAGCTAACTGCATCGGTTATGCCGACAACAACATATTCTCTAGCAAAAGAAAGCACTGACCTAGACTAGACCTCTTCTACCGCATCAAGAGGAAATCCCGATCCCGCATTTGAGAAAGTTTAGCTATCTTTCAAAGGAAAGCAGTCTTTTCAAGAAGAAAGTCAAAGTAAGACCGCTACTAGGCGGAAGAAGAGATTCCCAGCTACTGACTCTAATAAGAAAAATAGCCGTACCGCAGAAAGAAGGTCAACCTCACCCCAGGTAATCACAGCTTTCTTCCCCTAAGGTCAAAGAGTAAGAACTCGTGCACACATCTACCAGGTAGGTGAAAATCATTCCATACCTATATCTGGTAATAGGCCTCCAATTACTTCAGCCTAAAACGAACTCAGAGGCCGGGTCAACAATCTAATAGGTTGCATTCCCCCGTTCGAGAGTCAGAATCCTAGCCAGGCGAAGATCCACTGGATGGTGGGCGGAGTGGAAGCAGAACCGGAAAAGGCAGCAATTCCAGAGACGGTTGACCGAGCGGAGGCATCTGCCTTTCTTAGAGCAAAAGCGAGACAGTTAAATAGACGTCCAGTCCCCGATCCCGTTGACTGAGAACCAAAAAAGCAGTGGCCCGTAGCGGAGGAATAGAGAGATTGAATCAGCTTCAGGCTTTCAAGCAAAATAAGCGTCTGCCAACGGTAATAGCTTTAAAGGGTCAAAGCCTCATAGGAGTTCTTATACTTGGTCTAGAGGCGCTATTTACGCCCAACTTTTTTACCCAAAAGAGGGAACTTCAGGACCATCTCCCGCTTATTGATTAGGGCGAGGAAAGTCGATCGGCTACTAGAAAGGAGCAAGGGCCAAGGACGGCACTCAACGAGCAGACGAAGAACGAATGGTAGGAGCCGACAAGACAAATAGTAGTGCCGGTTCAGTGAAGTCAAGTCTTTACGTCTATAGGGGCTCCCTGACGATCCAAAACCTTCCAAAAGTGATGGGTATGTGTTGTTTCTTGGCACTCCTCTTTCTTTGTTATGTCAACTTAAAAGGGGTTAGGGATAGAGAGCTTGACTTGAAGTCAAACAACTGGCACTGCCCCTCCCCGGCCTCCGGCCTCCAGCACTTTTTGCCTTCCTTAAGTCCAGGATAGAAAAAGGATTCCTCCCCACTAAAAAGAGCGATTGAGAGTGGATTTCAAGTTCGATAGTGTCGAGAAGGTATTAGCCACCGGTGACCGTACTTTCGTAAAAGCACCATTGGGCGGTGGTTCCTCTCTTTCCTCTTGAACCTCGAACAAAAAATCGATCTCGCCATCAGCTCGACTAAGAGTTCCGAATCAAAAAAGGAAACTGAACTTGACTTAAGACGAAGAAAGCGAGTGCCGAAAAAAACCGCTTTCTTAAGGCTTCTACTAGTCATTAAGACGTCTATGAAAGAAAAGTAAGGCAAGCTTTAGCTTGACTTGACTTGGCCTGCGTGCATTATACCTACCCCCCTTTTTAAGAATTAAGAACTTGATTTCATTTCAATCTCAACAAAGAAATGAAAGCATAACTCTTTGCTTCTTGTCTTCTTACTCTTTTTTTTAGCTTGCTTTGTGGAGGTCTCTCGGGTGTGCAGATCCGATCTGTCTCGTGATGAAGAGAATTTCTGATCTTCCACTAAGAAAGGTATCGTCACGACAACTCAATTTGTCCGGTAAACTACTTGGGGCTCCCCTTTAGTAAAAGGGAGGGGAGATTTTTTCTTCATCCGGGGGTTCATTTCATTCATTTTGAACTAAGTTAAGTAAGGCTGATTTGATTAGTGAGGTCTTAAAAACTTCATAGAATTCATGATCAGCCATTCATTCTATTTGTTTGTGCTTTCAGCAAGTAGGCAAGGCGAATGGTTTCTATGTTTTAATCGGATACCAATTGCTTGGATGCGTTTGAAAGCCTCGAGATGACTTGCTTGCAGAAAAAATGCTTTCTAGGTTTGGTTTGTGTCTTCGTAACAAATGGTCCATTTATTGATGGGCGAACGACGGGGATTGAACCCGCGCGTGGTGGATTCACAATCCACTGCCTTGATCCACTTGGCTACATCCGCCCTTACCCCCGAACGGGTTGGTTTGTTTAAGTCTCTATCTACGATCAGATCCTTTCAGAACCCCTATGACCGCTATCAAAGAGAAGCTTTTTCCTATACTATAAGTCTTTGTGTTTTGGAATTAGGTTGAAGCCTTGGCTTCAACAATCGATACCGATTGCCTGGCAAAGCTTCAAAGGTTGGGCTGTTCACTTCATTGATTTGACTTCACTTTACTTAAGATTAAAGTAAAGATAGGGGGCAGTGAAGGCTCATTTAGTAGACAGCGAGCGAGCAGCAAGCACCTACTCCTATCCTATCAAAATGAAAAGCAGCAAGCTCCGCAACAAAACAAAAGCGAAGCGAGCCTCTATCAGAGAAAGCCATTCTTGCAGAACAAAGTCTAGGTTCTGGAAGAAGCGCACCCCTAAACTACAAGCTTTGAAGCCCCTACTTCTTTATAGGATATTGGAAGAAGCCCCTTTCTACAAACCTTTCTATAATATAAGGCGTCTCGGACGTTCTTCGCATGTTTGAGCGGATCCCCCTTTCAGTCAGTAAGGTTGTCAAAAGGCGAAAGTAAACTTTCCTTTATGACTAAACTAATCTAATAGGGCGAGGGCGCTAACGAACAAGAAAGGCTAGCCTATCTATAGCGATAGCTATAGATAGTATAAGGCGCCTTTACTTTCTAATAGAATAGAATGCCCTTCTTTCTCAAAGTCAAGTTTCTCGCTTCTTGCTTTAGAAAGATTGCAGGGGATCGTCGATCTCTTCCTTCAGGTGGCTCCGCCCTATCTATTCATCTCTGGATATATTTAGGGGTCTCTCTTGTTCATAGATCTTGAAAGCAGATCAATATCCATTTCTCAAGAGATCTATCTCCATATCTAAATATAGAAGAACCAACACTTAAAGGGCGTAACCAACGGAAGGTTCTCACCCTGTCCCAGACATTGTTCTCCGACGATGTCCCCTGGACGGAAGGGGCCACCATTCTCTTTCTTTCTTCAATCGTTCCGATCAGGACAAGTGGGTTGGTTCGTTTCCTCCCCCTATCTACGCTATTTTCTGTCTTCGTTCGTGATCATGTTGGGCGAAAGGTAGTTGTAGAGGAGCGGATGTGAAACGGCGATCCCCCCCTTTCCATTGAAGTAGGGAGGGCCTCCTTCCCCACCATTCCGGCCTATTATTGATAGGGATTTTACCAATGCTGAAGGTAGCTTGCTTACCAAGCCACCCACTTGAGAAGCTAGTCGCCAGAAAGAAGCGACGAGGGCTGTCTACGAAGCTCCTCCCCCTGTAGTCGTAGTACTCGGCCCGTTGCTACTTTGATTCAAAAGGTAATCGACGGTTCCCGACTTTCTCCGGTTTTCGCAATCGTAACCATTTGTCATTCCCATTACTTCATCCATAAACTTTTTTTTTTTAAGTGGTACGCTCTAAAAAAAAGGATAAGCTTGCGCGGTAGCTTCCCGCCTCCTTCATTCTTACTGCCTTCTTCGGCGAGAAGTTCCCTTCCCTTTTCGAAAATGCCTGATTGGTCTGCTCAGCAAATAGAAAAAGTGGACCGCTGTTTGGCTTACTTTCTTCTTCCCATTCGGGTTGGGTTGACTCAGAAGTAAAGTAAGAAGGAATGGAACCACTGGAGAGTCGTCTGCAGTTCACACTTGGGCAAAGACGACTGACTTTGGAAGCGGAACACGAACCGATTTCCGCTATTCGGGGTTCTTATTGAGCGTAGCGAAATCAAGGTTTATGATAAAGTCAGCGAAGTTTCTATGGTGTTCTACCTTTGCGTAGTCTCGGTCCAGAGTTCCATGCTCCGCGCCTGAGCCTCGTTAGACTCAGCGAAAGTTTCAGGTTTAAGTAAAGAGAATAGAAGAGATGAAGTCCGTCCCTTAGCCTAGTCTATATCCACAGTTGACGCAACTCCGTACCGACGCCTTACTAATTTAATTAATTAACTTAATTAATAAGCGATTTCATAACCTGAGCTTTTCTTAACCAGCTGACCTTGCTTCGTAACCTTAGCCTCCTTTATAGTTCGACTAAGTGACTTCGTAACCTTAACGTACTTTCTTTCTTACTGTAGCATAGGCCTTCGCCACTTCAAACGTGCCCACGAGGGCCCCCTATTTTGATTTCTTTTTTTAATTCGAAAGAACGGGGCCTTACTTATTCAGGGAAGATGAAAGACAAATAAAGAGATCAGAAGGCTTTATGATCGGAGAAAGGGAAGGGGCGTGGTTGGTGTGTCACTAGGTCGGTAAGGGAACCCGTAGGAAGGCGAGCTACGTGAGGCCGAATTCACATCAGAAATCGCCAAGATGAACACAAACGAAATCTTGAATTGCGTATAGAAACAAAACGAACCACTTCTATTCTCGGAGCTGAGGTATATGAAGAATGGCTTTTTGGTCCCTTTCGTTCAGTGGTTAGGACATCGTCTTTTCATGTCGAAGACACGGGTTCGATTCCCGTAAGGGATAGGTACTCATTCTCGGCCGCTTTCAGTTAGTGTTCATTGCTAAGTGATTGCTCGCTATCTGGCTGAAAAAGGTGGGTGGTCCGGAAGCTTCCTCTCTCCCAGCAAGCAAGACGAGATCACCACTTCTCTCAGTAATGGACTTTCTTGAACAATTTCATTGCCTTAGATGTCTAATAATAGATTTTCTAATTTCCGACAGAAAGAATCTCCATGCATGCCTTCTTTTTCTTCTCCTCTCAGCCGTACATTTTTTTTTCTTTTGGCCGTTTGTTTTTGTTAGGCATTGAACCTTACCTTAGGTGCTGAGTGGTGTCCTCTCTCCTCTAATACCTAAAAAAGAGTTCCGTCTATAGAATAGGGCTTAAAGCTTCAACCATGGCATGGCAGTAAGTTGGCCCAGCCTTCGCCTTCTTCAGTGGCCAAGTTGAAGCGTTCAACGGTTCTTCGGCCTACCACCTTTCTTGAAAAAGAAAGTTGAGCTTTTTCAATTGAAGCTAATGCTATGCTGTCCTTCCCTTGAAAAAGAGAAAGCTAGGACTTTTTTTTAGCTACTGGCCTAAACAAAAGAGATTAGTCTCTTGATCGATCGATTGATTGGATCGAAGTACGAAGAGGTTTATTGAAGTGTGAGATCAGCCCAAGACTAAGGCCGAGCAACTAGCTGCTGCAAGATTGGACGTCTATCTATCTTACCACGCTCTCCCACTCTTTAAAAGGCCGGCGGAAAGAGTGCTCTGCTCATCTTTCTTACGGCTCGTTAACGCCCCCTTCGGCTTCTTCAATTCAAAAAGTGTCTTTTTCCTATTCTTATTGGTAAATAGCGTTTTGAAGCGAAGGCATTATTGAACGAAAGAGATGCCGGGTCGGTCAATTGCATTAAGTAGGAGATGCAGGACCTGTCTTAACCACAAGTGCATTCGTCATCGAGGATGACCTCGATCCCACCAAATTTGGATTCCTTTGTATCTTTCTTTTTTACTTTAAAGTGAAAAGAAAGGGTGACAAAGGGTATACTTTCTTTTCACTTTACGTCTCATCAATGAGCGTAGATTGATAGAGATGGCTTTTGTGCCGGTCAATCTCTATCCCGTATAGTTTTGTTTGATTACAGATCGGCAGGTGATCTGTCCTTTCTCCCCCTTTCGTCAGTCGTCTTGATCCGCCAGAGGGTCTTCTTGCAAAACCTTGAAGAGGCTTGATGGGAAAGAGAAGTGAAGAAGGAGAACCTAAGGAAGGTCTCTCTCTACCTCACAAGCTCTTGGATCCCATGGCTAAAGCTTACTTTGGTGGATTTTGGGTGAGGGTAGAGGAGTAGGATAGAGAGTTAGTATAGGATAGAACCTCAGGATTCTAGGGAAATTTTTTCATATAATAAGGATAGTGCTAGGGCTCAAGACATTTTGGAAGAGTGTTGGCATTGAAAATGCTGCAGTGGGTATGTATTTAAATTTAAAAGAATTTACAAGCCCGCGGTTCGCTTCTAACAAAGGCCTTCAGCCCCATTTTAGAAGTGCGTTTGAACAAGACCTTTTAGTACTTATCCTTTAAGAAAGACTCGAGAGACCTACTTGCCACGTGGCAAGAGGCCATTAGAAAAAAAAACTTTGATAAGATCTCAAAAGAAAGAAGAGTATTCGAATCCCGGTCCCCTATGATACTTGGCACAAAGCCATGAGTCCTAAAGGGAGTCCGAAAGGACTCCACTCTCTCAAAAAAATACGAAGGCTATAAAATCTATATATAAACCTCACATATACATGCGCACAAGTTTTTTTACAAACGACTTCACACTTGGAGCTTTGAAGAGGCACTCAAGTGCTTGAAGGAGAAAGAAAGAGAAGCTCTCAATAGGATAAGGAGGATATTAAGTCCCAAAGGACAAGGTAGAAAGGCCTCGAAGACCGGAATTATTGCATCTTCTTCCCTATTCTTCTTCTCATTTTCTTCTGTTTAAAAATGTAAAGATCTCACTGATCTTAGAAAAAAATGTCTTCTCATATAGTATATATATGTAATTAACGAGAAAGCCGAGAGACTTCCCAAGAGTGTGTAACCCACCTAAATAAAAAGAAATACCCTAAAACAAAAAAGAGGGAGATTGTTGTGATCACTTTTCTTGTGTGAATCTTTATTTCATATTCTAAATTTGCTTTCACAAATAAAATAAACAAAGCCCGGGGAAGAAAGCAAAAATAATTCAGACATATAAAAATTGACCAGTTACGACGAGGTGTACTTGCTGGAACCCCGAGCAACAACATTGGGATAGGACTGGGTTCCCTACTCTCTGAAGCCAAATTATGAGCGGGCAAGTTCAATGGGACGGGCACTTCCGCACTAGGAGATCTCCGTCTTATATCGTCGGCCTCCCAGAATGGACGAAGCAGATTCATTCTATATAATCATCGGGAGACTTTGGATAAGGCTGGCATTTATGGTGCTGTCCGAATCGCGCAAGAGTCTTACCAAGCAAACATTTATAGGGGCGCTTGTGAGTAGTGGAGCTGGGTAAGGCCTACATTTGAAGAAAAAAACCTTGTTTGACCTGAAGAAAATCGCCAGCCTTCCTATTTACGGCCAAGTTTACGACGATTTCAAAAGATAAGTACCATTCAGAGTGTGCCCGGGAACTTTTCGCGAAGTACCAACGCTTGGCGCTTCGTAATCAATATAAAAAGTTGACCATCACCTATGGGTGAACCATTTCTTCAAGAGTGAAATTGAGAGACAGGCCTCACAGCCTAATAGAGACAAGAAGAAAGGTATGTCAGAGACGGCCTACTTCCATTCTACCACAAGTCCAGCGGCATAATATGCTGGAGAAGAAGAAGTCCTTTCTGCTGGTTACCAAAGCCCGACTCCGGAATTCTCAAGTGAGACGACTTAGCCGCATTCTTGGCTCTTTGGTTGAGCCGCTTTGTCCTTCCGAACAACCGCAGCAACGTCATTCGCTCGGAAACATTCGTCATGGCCGGGTTCTTGGTGCAGGGAAAGAGAGTAGCCATAGCTCCGGCCGTCCTTGCCAGCATTTATTATGGTTTGGGCGCTCTTGCCCAAGAGAAACTTGGTCCAAGCCAGTGCAATGCAGAATTCCCGGTCTACTACTTCTATGCATGGTTTTTCCAGTATTTTCCTAAGCTGTATATGAGATTGCCGCTTTCGGACCTGGGGAAGCTGAAAGAGTATGCCCCGGAAATGCTTGCAATTGAGAACATTGAAGCCGGGAAATTCAATGCGAAGATGGCCAGGTTCTTTATTCGTCATCCGATGAGCTTCACGTGGCGGCCCTACAAGCATGGTATTTAAGAGATGTCCTAAATCTTGTATGATTAGTTGACAAGGTCGATGAAAAGGGCCCTTGCTATTTATTGCTGTTGTGAAAATGCATCAAAGATAGTATATGATCTCCATGCGATGCGGCATTCTGACGTTACGGCAGGGCAACGTGCTTCGGGCAGAACCGTACAATCTCTACCAGTTTGCAAGACAATTTGGTTTTGACCAATTCATTCTGGCACCCGGTCACGACGTCAAGCGCTTCATCTTTAACCTTTCCGGAACTGGCAGAATACTGGGCACATATGATGAGAAAGGGCACCGGGGCTGCTTTCGTGATAATGCCGGATGACAGAGAGGGCAAGATGGTCTTGGAGTATCCCCGATGGTGGGCATCAACTGACGTTTTCTTACTTCTCGCAAGGAATCAAAAAATAAAAAGAGCAGCAATTCCCTGATCAAGAAAGAGTTGAGAGTCGAAGTCCTCCTCCTCCTGAACCCACATATGGACTCATTCCCGAGCAGAGGCAGCCACCCACGCAACATCGGAAAGGTCACCAGCCCAGGCAGAAGCAAACCCGGACCGTGAAAGTAAAAGGTGGCCTTGCCTCCAGCATGCATTCTCCATCAGGGAGGCAAGAAGAAGTCCCATCGTTTCTTCAGCACCGTCCTCGGCTCAACGGATGGTGACTCGAAGTATTAGGGCCCGCCAAACTCAACCGGCTCACTCACTTTCAAGTTCAAAAGTCGTAAGCCGAAACGGCAGCATCACGAACACCATCTATAGCACTCAAGGCACCTGAGCAAGAACCTTTGCCTTTCTTCGTTATGTAAATAGAGGGCCGGAATAAGTGCCAGACCCTCAACAAAAGAATGGATTAAGGTGATAGAGTGTTATCAGAAGACGCTAGGCTTCGGAATTGAAAAAGGTGCTCTTTTTTTTTTCGTCAGCGGATTTCGTTCATCAAGTTCTTGTTTGATCTGCCGCTGCACCACAATATTCGTCCTTTTGAAGTTAATGCTCTCAATGGTGAATGGATCATTCGATATCCTTTGACTTTTGAGAGGACGGAATGGAAGAAAAGCAATGAAACCTGCGATGGCTACTGAATAACCTCCTTTTACTTTCCCAATAAGAAAGCCCTTGACCTTAGTATTCGTTCGCCAAATCTTGTTCAGTTCCATCCAAGCTCGGTTTTGTCTGAATCTTCGTGGAAGAAGAAGAAGCGGTTCACCAGCCACTACATCTTTGGATCCCACCAAATCATTAAACCTGGCAGCTGCTCGCTCTTTGATCAGTGATTCACCGGCCACTAGATCGATGAAGAATCTCTCCAAAATCTGCTCTTTGATCAGTGATTCACCGGCCACTAGATCCAGGGATCCTACCTTATTCTCAAACCTGGTGGCTCGGTTGATTGGCACTCCTGTAGGCTCATCTTGCATACAAATTCTGGGGGTCCCAAGTCCTGCATCCACCAAGAACATTTCTTCCCTTAAGCGTAAAACTTCAGATTGTAAGGCGTTTCCACTACATAAGAAAAAACTTGAATTAGATCTTGGAAATGATCGACTCAAATAGATGCTCATCATAAGCTTTTTTTTTCCTCTTCTGATCAATAGGAAGAGGAGGAAGAAGACCGGGTTCTCGAATCCCCTGCTGTTAGCAAGAAAAGGAGCTCTGGGACTTTTCCTGAAGCTGGATCCGCGAATGAGTCCCGCGCAAGGGCTGAGAGAAGGATGGAATGGCTTCAATTCCTCTCTATCCGGAAGTAGGGGATCCCGTGCTCGCATATCCCGCTTTGAGACAGACCATCGCTGATAAAGGTTGAATCTACTATTGTATAGCCTGCCGGGTCATTCAATCTATCTCCCGAACCTGGAAAGAAGGAGACCTAAAAGTGATATCTGTAGGCCGACCTGGGGCTTGCTTGATGTCATATCGCTCAGTGTCCGGTCCATAAGGTAAGAAAGAATACAGGGCAGAAGGACCTGCCTTGAGTGCCCTTTCCGCTACTTCACCTGAAATGCTATCCGCTTCAACAGGGCCAGCGCGTTAAGAGTCCATTGCCGAGTATAGGGCAGACTTCCTTCTTTGTTTGCTCGAAGCCGGAAACAGTGCTTAAGGACAGCTTCCTCGATGAGATCGTGCTCGCTTTGCTTCTAATAAGTGGCGTTCAGCTCATATTCGTACTTGAATTCCTCGTAAATGAACCCTTAGGCTGAGGAGAAGAAGGCCTAGTTGGAACTCTTCTCCCTACCAAATCCATTGCTTCAGTAGCCCAGACGGAGACAGAATCCATTACAGGGCAGGTTCTCACTACACTTGAACTTGCTTTCGTGCTCGCTTTGCTCCAAGCTCAGCTATCAAGATGGCTTTCAGATGACTTGACCGATGCCCGATAAGATGGTGTTCGATTGGCCAACGGCTCATCTCCCTATCTTCTCCTCGAGCTACCGCGCTCATGTTATACCTGACCCCATGGGGCGGCCTTTAGGCATATATTGAGTGAACTACTTACTGTGCCTCTTTTCTATCTTAGGTGGTTTCCCATTGAGTTGCACTCCATGTAGGTCATTCCTTCTCTAAGCGAGCCAGTCTCTAACTCATTTCTATAGTAGCAGTCGCAGTATGCTTAACAAGTGATGAAGCCGGGGAAGACGGTCCATCCGAGGGAATGCGGTATAGAGTACCAGCTCCTCTTTCTTTGATTACCTTACGCAATCTTCTTTTAAGCCAGCATAGGAAATGGGTCCAGCTATTAGACAGATCCCCTTCTATCTTGACCAGTAATTTCCCTACAAGCAGGAGTTTCTTTGTTTAGTGTCAGTTCCCTCAAGTCGTTTGGAAGCCTGTTACTTAGCCAGTGTAAGGTAGTGAAGAAGTACTTTATGGCAAGTCTTTTTTTAAAATGATCAAGCAAGTCAAGCCTTAGATTATAACAGGAATCTCACCGCCTGCTCCCCTTACTTCATACTCGCTACTAAGGTTCTGAAAGAAGGCAGCTTCATATCCGATTACGGAAAGAAAGAAGCCTACTCTGTACTATCACTGGCCCACGAACGGGG
>ONZE01028306.1:0-15539 GCA_900322265.1 Macarthuria australis
ATACTCATTCATGAAAGCCGTTTGTATCGAGGTTCGCTCCCTTGTTTCCAGCTTTCCTTCAAGCGATCGCACTAAGAAATCGGACGGGGGCACCTGCCTATTATCTGGTGGGAGTAGTCTATTATGGACGTATTATCAATGGCCTCGTAGTGAATGAAGATGCTGAGCCTTCGAATAGGGACCTTTCTCCCATCAATCCAGCCTTTATAGAAATAGTAACCGGGTCGATCCTATCTCATGTCTTACCGCTGGCTGCTATTTCCATCATTGACTCGGGGATCCCCCTTAGGGAGAGAAGCATCGATTGAGTGGGAACAGAAACGATTGTGAACGAGAAGCTGCCTATCTACCTATTAACAACCTTCTGCGGATCTAGAAATAGCTGGATCTCCCCTTCTGAATTGCGAGAACCTGATCAAGCCTACTTCTCCGCCTATGGGTGGGTTGGTGGGAAATAGCATTTATGTTATGCACTTATCAGAAATCGGGAATTTGCAATAGCTAGTTCGGGTCGGAGGCGCGGAGTGCCGGGCAGAAGGTTACCATACTGCTTTGCTTACCCCGTAGTCGAATAGTAGGGTTGCGGGGCTTTCCTCTATAATGCGTGGTTGTCTGTCATTGAGACCCTCAATAGTGTTGATAGGAAGAGTTAGCAAACTATATATATATTTTATATGCTTGTTCCAGGTTTGACTTACTTAGTGCTTGTGCTAAGGGCTAATCATCGACGATATAAAGCAGAGATCATCCCAAGGCTTAGGATATGACTCGTAGAAACATAGATAGGTACGGAAGACCTTTTTTCTTCTCACCTCGGGATCAGGTTTTGGAGGAGAGAAAGCGCCTTTTTCTTAAAGAATGGGAATTGCGTGAGATGATCAACTTTCTATCGGTTCGGAGGTCTTTTACCCCCTCCGGGATCGGAGAAGGCTAAAAGCAATGGATCAAGTGTACAAAAGCTAGGATCGAATCTTCTTTTTGGGGGGGTTGGGGCGCGAAGCGCAAACCCTTTTTTAATCTCATTCTTCTTTGGTCGTTCGGAAGAGATTCTCTGAAAGCGTCCTTCCTTCTCAATGCCCGGGACATCGAGCGAAGAGCTCCAATGCGCATATTCGGAGCTAGGCGGATGCCGTAATCGCAGAAGCCGGATCAACATCATGACAACGGCATTCTGGAAACTGTTGGGCCAGCTACAATTGGTCTAATGTCTGAGTGCGTATGGCAGTACACTGAGAGCACCTTTCAAGTCGGCTGACAAAGAAAAAAGGGTTTCGTCGTCTTTTTCCCGCTTTCATCCTCCCTTCGATTGCGAAGGGATGAGATTTGAGGCCGGTTTTCAATTCATCTTCCCGTCCAGCAAAGAGGGTGAAGGGGAGCGGACAGCAAGTTGGAGGACACTGCAGAACCGCGTGATTGATCCATCTGCGCTATTCCCTAATTGTTGAAAGTTGGAAAGCCTTCAAAACCTCAGCCCCTACCATTCTATTTAAGAAAATGAAAGCTGACTAGCAATCGCTCGTTTTTCTTATTAGCATGGGATTGGATGTTAATAATGAAAGACAGAACATCTATTAGAAGGTAATCCCCGGGGAATTCCTATCGATTTTCGATGGACAACAATCCATCTTTCTCGCTTTCGCTCTTTCTCCTAATCAATCGCGAGGGTTTCTTCGGGCATGAGAACGCAAGTGCCGAAATCCAACAAAATGTCCGAACGTCCGAGGACGAAAGAGAAAATGTTCCGCGGGGAACTCGTTTCATGTCGGCCTATTCGTGCCGCTTAGACGTCGGCCATGAAATCCATCACTATACTGAGCAGATCACGGGCATTCACATCTCGGTCAAACAGAACTGTGCGCGATTCTCTCGTGAATCGCCTTCCGCAAGGTATGGCATTCAGGGTTTGAACCCGGGGAGAAATCTTTCTTCATAGATACAAGACATTCGTTGCTGATCTAAAAAAGATCTTATCCCGTGGGCGTTAGCGGACGTTTTTCATTCTTCACCCGGTCTTTAGTAGCGTTTACTTTGGAAACGCGCTAAAACAGGCCTATAGGTTCGCCTTTCTAATAGAAGAAGAGTCTATAATTAGATAGAAGTATATAGAATTAGTCAGATTGTCTGAAGCATGAACAGAATCACCTTTGTTCCGAAGGCCAAGTCAAGTCAAGCTAAAGCTTGCCTTTTTTTTTCAAAGGCGGTCCCTTTCTTTCCCCGGATCGATGACTCGCTTGTTCAGTACTGCTAACTATTATAGGAGGATGCCGTTCCCTCGGGACTACCAGTAGCGGGGCTAAGTATAGTTGAATCTCGTGCAAGTTAGGTTGTGGTTGTATTGGCTGCAAGCAGAACGTAGGCGCTTTAGGTGTGCGTTGACCATGCACTCTCGCATCGTGTAATGTCGTATGTATGATAGAGGTGGTGTGGTAATTGACCTCAATGCTAATGGTTATCCCCAAGGTTCAACGAATGAATGAAGCTATGATCGTACCGGGATAGAGATGATGGTCTTCCTCTGATGTCTCCAAGCCGGCCATAGTAGAATAGATAGGCAAAGCAGCCAATAGCAGTCTGTTCTCGCCTATCGATAGATAGCAGGTTGCTTCCAAGCTCAAACTTAAACTGAATTGCTACTTTTTTCTTGTTATTGATAGAGTGGTATTCTCCGCTCCTGTCAAATAAAGTAGAGGAAAAGATAAAAATCAAAAATTGACAAGTCTAATGGGAGAAGAATGGCTGACACGTTGACTGCCTTCACGACTATAAAAAAAATATAACCCAAGCGGTCTAACCTAACCCCCGGGGCGGACCCCAACCGAAAGACGCTAGACAGACTAACTGCAAGCAAGATAAAGAAAGCAGCAGGCCCTATGTGTAAAACCTTGCCGTCGGTTTCTCCAATGAGAATAAAGAAAGTTTTTGGACAAGACAAGAAAGGAACTCGCCCTTTGACGCCAAAGGATAAGAGCTGATTGCTGGCGATGACTTAGTGAATCTATGAAAGAAAGTTCTCGAATCGGGTTCCGACCAACGCAAAGCCAACGAGTTAAGTCGAACAGCGTAAGGCGATCGAAGTGAGGCAATGAATATTGAAAGGAATGGACGAGCGTAGTAGGCTTAATAGTGAACGCAGACCTCCCTGCTTTTAGATATAAGATCAATGACTTAAAATAAAAGACAGATGCCGAGAGAAACTGTTAGACTTCTTTATTGCGTTGCGAAAAAAGATCGAAGACGAAGATTTTCTAACGCAGTGCGGGTACAGATAAGGGAACAACCCACCGGAAGGGCATACCTCAAAGGAGCACACCAATCTCCCCCGGCAAACATCTATCTGCACAAAGCCGACCTATAGATAGAAAGAAAGATGCAAGAATTCAAAAAAATAAGAAATATACTTTGAGAGTATGAGATACGCGGACGGAGAGTACGTAGCCGAACAACCGTAGAAGCTTCCAGCAATGATATCTGAACTAACCAGATAGGCCACCCAAAACCTAGAGCTGACATTTAATTTAAATCGGAAATCAACGTCGGATCCCGGCTATCCGAAAACGCAGACTAAAGCAGAAGATCACAAAATACAACACAACAAGGCAAGCGCTTGTCGCTTGCGCAAAAAAAAGCGAATCAATCAGAATGGAGACAGGGAAAAAGGGCGAAAGATAAATTTTCGAGCCTGCAAGCAGCAAGCTACAACGGCTGAAAAGCCGTTGCGCGCTAGCTTGTAGTTTAGGAGTATAGTAGGCGTCTTGGACGTTCTAAAACTTTTTGAGAATATAAGGCGTCTCGTTCTTCCAGAACCTAGTTTTTTTTAGTTTTCCCCCCTTAAAATAAAAAGAAAGGGGGCTTACGTTTTTCAGCTCCATCGCACTGCCGCATAAACAATGGATCCGCTGGGCTGGATGAGCAACCTTTTATTTGGCCTCTGTACCAGTAGTGAAGAGGCTTGCTACTTTCAATCAGAAAAGGAAGATTGAGCAAGGCAAGGGAGATTGAAGTTGTCCCCTCTTCTCTGGTAACCCGCCGCTGGTCATATAGAGCGCTCCGCCCGCCACCGCATATGTAGAAAAAGAGGGAGCGGGGAAGGAAGAACATTTGACTTTGACACATGAGGTGGCGAGTTTGGCTAGGTAACATAATGGAAATGTATCGGACTGCAAATCCTGGAATGACGGTTCGACCCCGTCCTTGGCCTCGGAGAGTAGCGAGCAGCACGGAACTTGAATCAAATCAATCAAATGGCATAGTAGAAGGGGGCTTTCCTTTGTTTGTTAAAAATCCACAGACTGGAACTTCCAAACCAAAAAAATACAAGGATGAGAAGGAGCTTTTACGTTACGCTTCAATAGAATGAAATTTGGAAGGGTAGAATACGCCCCATGGTCGATCGAAGGTCCTGTACTACTTGAACTCAAATGAATCTATCTTACTTTCAATCCATCTTTGTCCAGCCAGCTCATAACAAAATGTTAGACCAATCTCAGAGCTGACACAACCTAATTGGTTGAAGAAAAGGAAACCCCAACGACCAAGTACTCCCGCCCTAAAAAGCGGAAACCGAACAACCACCAGGCTGTCGAGGACACGTCTGAAGAGGAGGCGGGCGCCCTCTAAGTTTACCACCCTACCTACTAATGGACTATGAGGAGAGCAGGCGAACGGGAACCGACCGAATCACTGTAGCAAACCCTCCCTTTACTCAATGGATAGCGCTTATCCTCTTTCAATCAAGAAAATTAGAAATGGGAGAGAAAAAGGTCTTTATTGAAAAGGCTTTGCACCTGAAATAGGACTCCATAAGAATGAGTCTTGGCTTTCAAAAAGATGAAAATGCAAGGGGTAAAAAGAAAGTCTTTTGAACAACCAACCTGACATAAGGATTCTAGCTCGCCCACTTAGAGCAGATGGAGATTCTCGGACAGGGAAAAGCGGCACTCGACATCTATTAAACAACACCAAGAACAAAGCCATACCATGTCCTCGAAAGAAAGACGTGATGATTGCCATGAATGCTGCCCTCAAGGACGTGTACAAGAAGGTCTTTGCCGATTCCTATCAACATGGTACACCTCTCAGTAGAAGGGCGTGAAAAGGCCGTGGAGACTTTGACCGAATGAATAGGAATCAAATTGATAGACATTTTTATTGAGGAAGAGAATCCAGGATGAACGCTTTTTTCGTTCGCTATGTGCTGACTGGATGCGTACTCGCGCGATCGATCGATGGACGAGGAAATTGCGTGAATGACGAGACCGGCCTAACCTAAAGTAAAGGCTCTTCCCTCTCTTGATAGTGAATCTTGATTGACTGACACTAGGAACCAATTCGGAGAAAGAAGAAGCATGAGATAGGCGGCGGAACAATTTCCGATAGCGAATTACTTGACTCGATGGATGGAGGTTTGGAACCCTAGACGAAATCAATGTTGAGTCAACAATCATCGAGAAGGGCACCACCAAGCGAGATCGAGACCAGCACCTTGTATAGGGTTCCAAACCTGCCCTTCTTCAAATATCCTATAATAAAAATGAAAGCTTTAGCTTGACTAACAAGCGAGAAACTTGAAGAAAGGGGGCGCGCTAGCTGCAATCAAAAGCGCGAACCTTATTGAAAGGGCCCTTTACTATAGTATAGAAAGGCTCGAAGCTATTTGACTTTGATTGCAGGGTATCGTCAGATACTTTATTAATAAGATAGAAAGGGCTTTTTCAGCTTGATCGGAATCGATTCTATGATTGAATAGCAGAAGTGCTACTTAGTAGTAGAAACTCAGAGAGACAGACAGAGAGGGGACTCTATCATACCTGCTAACTCCTAGGATGAGAAGTCAGTCTCTTGTTTTTGGCAGGAAAAGTTCTACCTTCGGTAGAGTGAGTCTACTTAGCGAACTGGAAGGACGCGGAGATCGATTGATCAATATGAATCTCGAGAGTGGATGGTTGACTGCCGCCCCCTTGTCCTGGAGTCTCTCCGGCCGGGGAGGGGCTTGCTATCGTAACCTTTTCCCCGGTGTATGTGAAAAAAGTGACGAACCCATTTCGGTCATAGGTTAGTCCAAAGAACGAGAGTAGGCTTCCTTAAGTCCGTTCTTCCTCAGTAGCTCAGTGGTAGAGCGGTCGGCTGTTAACTGACTGGTCGTAGGTTCAATTCCTACTTGGGGAGAATTTCTAGTTATCGCTTTTCTGACCTAGCGACCCCCGTCCTTCGACGCTTTTCTAAACTAGCAGAATCGTGGGACATCAAAAGTGGGAAGTTGATTGTTGGTTTTTATTCCTCACTCTCGTATAGGTGAACTTGGTTCGTTCAATTCTTAGGGAGAAGAAGGATCCACTGGGAATGAATGGGCAGACTGAAGTAGTATCTTCATTAGCCGGAAGGAATTTTTCTCCACTAGCGTCATTCGAAGAACGAACAAGAAAAGGCTTACTGTTTAGGTAGGATAGATGGATATGGTCCAATGGCATGGCTAAAGCTCTGCCAGCTTCTTGTAGACTGAACTTTCTTTAGGCTCCGAGTTGGGTAAGATGGTAGAATTTTTATTCGCCACTAGTGGCAACGAAGTTCTTGGTAATTAGCAAGGAGGAAGGAAGATCTCCACTCATTTCATTCAGTGCCTGCGGTAAGGCAAGGCGCGACCCACAACAAACGAAGGGGGAAAGCTTGCTTGCTGTAGCCCTATTTTAGTGGACTAGGCTTAGTAAGCGTAAGCTATTTAAGTAGGCTCGAGAAGGGTAGGCTCGCAGCTTCGCTCAGCAGAAGAGCCTTACTTTTTATTCTATTAGTAAAGCGCTAGCGCCCAACCTATACAAGGGGCTTTGAGGGGATAGGGGAAGAAAACAAAGACGGTTACTCCTCCCTTTTAGGAACATGGCTCGTTCAGTCACTTCACTCGTTGCTCGCTGGCTTGTTCATTCACTTGCTCATGAACTCGCAGCTTCGCCAGAAGCGACGAAGGGGGGCTGGGGAAGAAGGCCGACGACTACATGAGATGGAAGCTGTCTACGAAGCTTTGCCCCTTGCTTTACAGAGATTGTTATGAACTGACTAAATGACTAGATTCCCCCGGAACGCTAGCTAAGCTAATAGTATTAGTTTCCTTCAATCAAATCAATAAGCTTATTGATTGATTCAGGTTCTGAAAGACCTCCTTCTTAGAACCCATTGAGGAGGCCTCGGCCCGGGAAGGGGAGAGTGGCCGAGTGGTTAAAAGCGACAGACTGTAAATCTGTTGAAGTTTTTCTACGTAGGTTCGAATCCTGCCTCTCCCACTTGTTTGTTGTAGACTTCAGAGAAGAGAAAGAAGGCATTCGTCAGCGGAGGAAGGCCAACCGAGCGAAGCTCTTTCTTTTGGCCGTGCCGTGAAGTGAAATTGTATCGTATGTTAGTTAGAGAGGTTAGCGAACTACTACGATCTATAGATTCTCCATCTATATCCAATCCCAACGAGAATAGAAGCGAGTCGCTTCCGGCTTGGCTTGTAATCGTAGTCTTTTAGCTTATGTAGTGGTCGGCCTTCCTACACGCACGCGCTCGCAAGTACAACTTGCCTTGGTTCGGGACGAAGCCAAGCCGATACATACGATAGGCGAAGGAAAGACCCCCCATTTCATAGCGCCTGGAGAACGCAAGTTTGATCGAGGATTGGAGAGGAAAGGTGGAAGAAAAGGCTCGGGATGGATTGTTGAGTCTTTGTGCGAGCCGTATGCGGTGAGAGTCGCACGTACGGTAACGAGGGGGGTTCGCGTCTATACGTGTAGTGTGGTGGTTGGGCCGACCCACCCTATTTGTTCCATGATCTATGGGTCTACTGGAGCTACCCATTTCGATCAATTAGCCAAGATTTTGACCGGATACGAAATCACTGGTGTTCGATCTAGTGGTATTTTTATGGGGATTCTTTTTATCGCTGTAGGATCCCTATTCAAGATCACTGCAGTTCCTTTTCGGGCGGCTGTAGGACGGACGGCCGCCTATAAGTGGTAGGGTAGGGTGGGTGGTACCGCTCAGATTGCGGCCAATCTTCCTAACCGCGCGCGGGCCGGGCCGGGCTTAGAGCGCGTGAAACTCATCACTACCTCGTAAGGGCGTTGAGACCATAGCATGTTAAACGAAAGCGCCGCTTTCTCTGTAGTGTTGTCACACAGCTGCCCGCCTAGAAGAGCCACTCGCTCTGTAGTGTTGTCACACAAGATAAGCACGCCGCCCGCCTGCTGGCCGGGCGAATCGAAGTTCTCTTCCGGTCAACTGTCCACCCAGTCAAGTGCAAAAAACACAGTAGAATCACGCAATGCACGCTGCTGGTGTGCTTCCTGCCCGCGAGGAAAGAAAGAAGAGCGACAAGGTTCAGTTCAGATTTGACTGTTTGCAGTATGGGAGCAGATTACCCAAAAAATCCCTGGGAACAATGAAAAAAATAGATATCTCGGTATCGAAAACTATAGGAGGCTGTATTGGCGAGATCCAACGGTAAACAGCTGCCTAAAAGAAAAACCGCCTGGAAGTCCGAGGACCTTTAGTACTGTACCCTACCCCCAGCAGCCTTCGCGCCAAGCAAGACCGCCCTTGTCCCTTTCCTTTCTCCATTCTGCCTTCTTCTTTGCTTTGTTCCAAAAGAGTGAGAGGCAAAGCGAAAGTGGTTCGTATGCCTACTTTACCTACTTGACGAAAGGGAACGAACTTTGTTTCGTTTCCGGGTTTATGGATTGGATTCAGTCAGCGTCACGACATAATCAAAAGGAAGGAGTGACGGTTACCGGCGAACGCTTTCAAAGGCGACCCTCTCGAGTTGGAGGCTGTTTCCGTCATTGAAGTAGCCTTTCGTCGCCTTACCAAAGGAAAGAAGTCACTATCAAAGAACTCACACGACTGAAGTACCAAAGGTGCGCTCCGCCCGATGACTAAGAAAGAGGTTTGCGCTTGAATTGAAGTGATGAGGTCGCAAAGAGGAAAGTAGGGCTCCTATTGACTAAAGGTTGGTTCTTCGGTTTCCTTTAGAATGAAAGTAGCTTACGCTACCTTACTACTTACTTTGTTTTATTCAAAGGGCGAACAGCCCCCCCAACTAGTCGTATGGGGTGGGGTGCTTGTGGTAAGCTGCCTTGGATATGAAGAATTCCTAAAAAAAAAGGCAAAGTCCGGTATTTGACGAAGATCTTTCTTTCTATCAATAGATAGGAATGAGTGTTCGATATAGGGGATAGGATCTATCTGCTCTTTTTCTTTCTATTTTTTTTTTAGAGAAAGCAGATATAACGATAAAAAAAATCAGGAGATGATAAAGGATACATAGACATCTAAAGGGATGTCTATTCTATTCTTCTTTTTTTTTTATAGATAGAAAAATAGATAGATCGTTTATCTATCTCTTATTGATTTTATCTATGAATCAAGTCAAAAGACTTTGTTTTTGGGTTCTCTGAAGCCCCGAATGGATTGGAGCCTTTCTGCCAACGAAATGAACGCGGAGCCTGTTCCGAATGCTTCTCTGATCCGGAAGTTCTCGCAAAGAGAATAAGATGCTTCTCTCCCTTCCTCTGTCTTTTCCCGCTTTACTAATCTTCTCTTCTAACGCGGGCCGGGCGGCGGCGGGCGCGGAAGGAAGAAACCTAAGATAAGAGAAGACGCTCTTCTTAGAGCCTTTTTTTTCAGTGCAACACAGGAAAGCGCCCTCTTTTTGTCATCCCTGCAGGTTTCCAGATTTTGTATTGAACGCATGGCATAGCTAGGACCCTTCCAATCATGTTTGAGCCTATGTTCAAACCAAACCCACTCCCTATTTGAGTAAGGCTGGAAGCCCGCCAAGTTCAGATAAGAGAATGCTTTCTCTAACCATTAAAGGAAAGGCTCGACGAAGGAAGGGGGAGGGGAAGGAAAGTCGGAGATCGAGATTTTCTTTGTTTTTCATCGAAAACGAAGAAGACCGAGAATGTACATCTTTCGAAAGAAAGATGGGAACACGTTCGACCGCGGTGGTATGATTTTCGGGCCTTCTCCTCGTTCCGCTCGCTGGCCTATTGGGATAGCAGCCTTTGGGCTTTGCCTGCTCTTTTTAATAAAGAATTCCGGCTCGGCCCGGGAAAGCGCTGGCAACAACAGAAAAGAAGGGGTCCATGTAGCTGCTGCGTCCGCTCCCTTCTTAGTCAATAGAGCAGCAGGTTCGGCATCTACTACAAAAGAGAGAATCCACTTCAGATAACCACGCCTCTGCTAGGCAGCGTGTGGAATGGCCGAGAGCGGACCTTTTTGGATATATAATCCAAGTCGAGAGTGGAGTTACGGGAACAGCCGTCTGATGGAAAACAACTTTCACGTTCGGTTCAGAGAGCACTTTTTTCGTTGAGAATTCTTCGTTCCCTTTCGTGTGAATTCCCTAGCGGCGAATTTCAAACTTTTGGGGCCCTATCTATTCCATCTCTCGAGCCCCGAAGAAAGACCCCCTCCCCTTCGGACTCAATATCTTTTTTGACTCTATATATGTGGGCACCTGATATCTATGAGGGTTCACCCACCCCGGTTACAGCATTCTTTTCTATTGCGCCTAAAATCTCTATTTCTGCTAATATTTTACGTGTTTTTATTTATGGTTCCTATGGAGCTACATTGCAACAAATCTTCTTTTTCTGCAGCATTGCTTCTATGATCTTAGGAGCACTGGCCGCCATGGCCCAAACGAAAGTAAAAAGACTTCTAGCTCATAGTTCAATTGGACATGTAGGTTATATTCGTACTGGTTTCTCATGTGGAACCATAGAAGGAATTCAATCACTACTAATTGGTCTCTTTATTTATGCATCAATGACGATAGATGCATTCGCTATAGTTTCAGCATTACGGCAAACCCGTGTCAAATATATAGCGGATTTGGGCGCTCTAGCCAAAACGAATCCTATTTCGGCTATTACCTTCTCTATTACTATGTTCTCATACGCAGGAATACCCCCGTTAGCCGGCTTTTGTAGTAAATTCTATTTGTTCTTCGCCGCTTTGGGTTGTGGGGCTTACTTCCTAGCCCCAGTGGGAGTAGTGACTAGCGTTATAGGTTGTTGGGCGGCCGGAAGGTTGCCACGAGTAAGTCAGTTTGGGGGACCGAAGGCAGTTCTCCGTGCACCGGACACGTAGCTTACCGAATCAGTTGCGACACGGATGGGAATGCATGCTACGAAAGATAGGGTCGAGTCTGATACATCAACCGTCTACTCAATATCCTTGTACGAGTCCACAATCACTACACGAGATGAACCTTGGTTTGGTGAATTGAAGTTGGCCTTAGGTGTAATAGGACTCCCAGTTACTGCGCACGATCGTATACTGAGGTGCTCCCCGCCGGTTGTTGGAACGACGCGAGCCGGGCCGGGCCTCAATTCAGAAAGATAAAGGGCCCAAAAGTCTAAATAAATAGGAGGTTCAAAATTCCCCATCTCATTGAGGGCGGAAAACGAATCGACATCTCGATGTGATACAGCCTTTTCTATTTTAGTTGGGAAAGAACGGCGAAGTCCATCCAAACCGTCCAATGAAGAATAAGAAGAGAGCAAAGCGCATGCGGAACGGACACAGATAAAAAGAAGTGTGGAAGAGAAGCAGCCGAGCTCATTCCCTTCGCTTCCTGGGCCCAAAGCAGTGCAGTCTTTCCTGGCCAAATCAAGGATTTGGGGCTTCTCTTGCTACGCTACTTAATAAATTTCTTTTTTTTAATCTATATGAATAGAAAGATAGATCTATCCGTCTATCCTATCCGATTTCGATTTTGATATCTAAAAAAGAATCGATTTCATTCAACGTTTGATTCAAAGAACTGCGCTTAGCCCCCCCGCTCATGAAACGGCTTTGCTGCAATGTGGATGGCAGAGGGTCCGTAGTACCCGAAGCACTGGAGTGATCCAGTAGCGGGGAAGGGGCCTAGAAGTGCCTACTACTACACCACACTACACTTGGCTCTACACATTTACAGAGCTAACCCCTGTCCAGTGCCTGGCAGAGCTAAGGTAGCTTGCTTCTACTCTTTATCCCTATCTTCGCCCAGGCTAACGGGGCCTTACTTTTTCAGGGGGGAGAGTGGAGCCTCGAGAAGGACTGTTGAGAGGAAGATCCTTGGCCCTTCTTCATTCTCTACAGGGTTCCAAACCTTTCTTCAACATAGGTGACAACGAGCAGGGCAGAGATGGAAGAGATCGAACACGGGAATAAGAAGTCACTCTTGTGACCTTTTTGCTCTTTTTGATAGAGGGGGATAGATAAAGTGGACAAAAGAGACTCGCATTTCCCAGTCGAAAAGAGGGGTTCCTTTTTCGTCTCGCATTTTTCATCGCGGGAAAAGAATCATATTGAAAACGCTCCTAACCCAAGCCCTTCCTTCGTAGAGCCATGTATTGTAAGTGATCCGAACCTGCCCGGAGCGAGCCTCCCATAGAGGCAAGTTCAGTTGGTGAGCCGTATGATGGGAAACTATCTCCTGCGGTTCGGAGAGGACTCAGCTGTTAGTTAGTACCCTCTTGGTTTCGGAGTGGACCCTTTCACTCTATTTTATTATATACGTTTAGTGAAAAGAATGTTTTTTGATACACCTAGGACATGGATTCTATATGAACCAATGGATCGTGACAAGTCGTTACTACTAGCAATGACTTCCTCTTTCATTACTTCATCCTTTCCATATCCTTCTCCCTTGTTCTCAGTTACTCATCAAATGGCACTCAGTTTATATCTTTAAGTTCGATCATTGACAAGGTTCAAAGAAAGGGTGGGCCATTGATAAAGAATCGATTCCAAACCACAATGCTAGCAGATGGTGGGCCTCCGCTTTTCTTTTCATTAATGAAACCTGCCATGCCAGTTATTATGGACTCAAATCATAAGGACAAAAAATTAGGATTTTTCAAGCTGTTCAAAAGAAAAAAAAGACGTGGATGGCATTATGACTGGGGTGTCAGTTAGAAAGATTCTTACAATGTTCGTTCAATCAAGCAGCATTCTTCTTTTTCTTAACTTATTAAGGAGAGGGGGGAGGGCTTTCAAAGAAGAGCTTGGGACCTATGAACGGAAGAACACAACAAAGATGATGAAATGAAGAAGAATGAACGGGAGGCGTCGGAGGAAGGACTGACGAACTACTTGCTTGTCTTTGGTTAACTACTTTACTGAATTGGGGTTCTTTCTCGTAAGTGGTACACTTACACTCTGCACGCATACTCACTTTTTTATATACGTCTACGTTGATAGCCTTTCGCAAAAAGCCCTTCTCTCTCTCTACTAAATACAGTTGTTTCAGGCCGAACCAAGCCCGGATCCAGCTGAAAAACGGAATGGAATACTCTAAGATGCTTCATAGCTACCGCTGCCTTTATTAGTAAGATAGGGTGAGGAGCCTAATTCATAGTTTCGAAGAGTTTTCCATTGATAGGGCATTAAAGGATTATTCTTTTAGGTTTTATCCTTTTCATGTATAGATAGATCGTTTATTCTAAAACAAAAAAAAACCTGGAAAGTTATGCCCTATTACTCAACACATAAAAAGGACATTATTGTGATGGATGTAACTTCTCAAGTATTGAATGAAGTCTTTGCTGGCATATTCTTAGAGTGTTCTCACAGGTTCAGGAAAGGAAGAGGGGCTCAGACATTCTTTGCGCATGTACAGAACTGAGGAGAAGTTGACCAGCTCATTCAAGCAGACGTCTTTGGCAAAGTCTCCACTCTATCATGCTTAGGTAAGCCTTAGCCTTATATACAATCATTTATTGATGATTACTCGCAGGGTATATTTCTTAGCAGAGAAGTCCGAAGTCTTTCAAAAGTTCATGGAGTTCAGAAGTTTAGTAGAATTCTTTTTAAAAAGTAAAGGCAAAGAAAACTATGTTTGAGGACAGACTCTGGAAGAGAATACACATCACAAGAGTTAGTGCTTACTTGAAAAGCACGGGATTCGCAGACAGTTTGCGTGCTCTTATACTACACAGCAGAACGAAGTCGCAGAGAGGAAGAGTCGACATCTTAGCGAAACTGCATGATGAATGCGAAGAATGTGGAGCCGGGCCGAATGCATGATGACTGAAGCCCATGTCATCAACAGATTGTTGCCTCAAGCGAAACTTGGTTTTCTCTCGCCATACTAGGTTTTGTACAAGAGAAAGCCGACTCTTTCACATTTCAGAGTATTTGGGTGCGTTTGCTATGTCTTTGTGCCCGACCAGTTGAGGACAAAGTTGGAAAAGAGGGTCATTAGTCCTTGTAGTCAGAAAGAAGAAAGCCAAACAAGCCGTTTCACCCCTTACTATAAAGCTTCCTGCGAGGAAGCCCTCCATTACACTAGCCTTAAGCTAAGGGCAGACATAAGAAAGCATTAGTCTAATAAGAGAAAAGTCGTAAAGCTAAGGTCTTCTCCTGTCGTAAATCTTATTAGTCCTTGTCTCCACTAGCTGTAGAGCGAAGCAAGGCATTCCAGCTAAAAGCAGCAGCAACTAGAGCATCCCGTCTGAAGGCCGAGGACAAGAAAGCAAGTCTGCTAGTCTGAAAGGGCTAGCTAAGACAGGGCAGCTAGGCTGAAGGCAAGGAAGGCTAGTCCGGCAACTGCTGGCTGTCAACGAAGAAAAGTCAACTAGCAATGCCAGCTTCTAAAAGATTATGATTTGAATAAGAATTTCCTTCCAAGGCCAGTTCTTCAAGTTCTGGAGTTCCATTGCATTAATGAATCCGGCTGGAAAGAAAGACCTACACCTACTATCGCTTACAGCGCCTTCTTCTTTTTTATTCCATAAAAAAAGTAAGCTTGGGTTCCAAACCTTTTGATATGCGGTCTTGCTATTCTTTGTTTGCATTCAAAGGTCTTGTGCCTGCGCTATCAAGTCACGTGCCTAGCTTCCAAAGAATGAATCAATGAATATGGTAGAGGAGCGAAAGTAGCCGGCGACAGTGTAAAGCTATAAGGTGTGAGCTTTGCTCACACACACCGGCTGATAGAGGGCAAGATCACATTCACTTGCTTGCCGCCCGGCTCCATAGTAAAAAAGTTGAAAGTAGGCCCGCTCCCATAACCACACGGGAGGGTAAGGCATCCAGTTAAGGATGGATGATTACGCTTCTTCGCCTTTGACGCCTCAATTTGAAAGCAGGTTCCGTAAGTCCAAGCCTAAACAAGGCAAGCCCAAAAGATGATTTTTTCCTCACATCGATGTTATGGGGGACAACACCGCTGGACACGGGATGCTGTCCTTTATGGATGCTTTCTCTTGATATAAGCAGATCAACGAAGAAGACCGAGAGAAAACAGCGTTTATCACCATATCAGGTAGGAGGGCACGTTCTGTTACAAGGTGATGCCCTTTGGTCTAAAGAATGCCGGGGCGACGTACCAGCGAGCCATGACTGCGCTCTTTCATGATATGATGAACAAGGCAAGGAACTTGTGGGCTTTGATGCTTACTTTTTTTTTTATTTATTCAACCGATGAAGCATACGTTGATCCAGCAACAACCAACCGAACGAGTATACGATCGAATACAGAACCAGCTGTTGTAGTCGTAGGTTCAGCTCTTCTAAAA